>CACRXK020005481.1:0-11784 GCA_902702795.2 Paramuricea clavata
TTTTTGAAGTACTATTTAAAGCACGCGTAGGAGTGTTTTATCACATATAAAACACGACGCGTAGCGGAGTGTTTTATATGTGATAAAACACGACTACAAGTGCTTTAAATGGCTTAAGTTAAAAAACGACTCATCTTATACGAGTTCATTGGCGAAGTAATTTTTAAAATAAACTTTGTCTAAACCGAAAAAATCAAAGCTATAAAGTTTATGTAAATTAACATGATTTTTTGTCACATATAAAACCACGACACGCTTATGATTTTTCTTTGTGTTTTGCTCCTGAATTATTAATGAGTTTTTTTAAAGAGATTTCGAGCGCTGATAAAACTGATAATCTCACATGTGAGATTATTTATGATAATTTCACATGTGAAAATTATCGCTTTTCTGTAAAAATTATCGCTTTTCAAAGACTGTCCTTTATATAATAAACAGAAAAGTACATGGGTGCTTGGAAATACCAGATTTATTTCTCATGTTGAACAAGATATCTCACTCGTTCGCTGCGCTCACTCGTGAGATATCATGTTTGACACTTGAAATAAATCTGGTATTTCCGCGCACCCATGTATTATTCTCTAGATAACGTCCATGCTTATATGCCTGGCGAGATTGGTATCAAGTTCATTTTATTTTTGGTGTCTGTTATCTCAAAATAGGTCTCAGAAGAGCATTTTCTGTGATTCCTGAAACGAATTTTGCTCAAAGTTACGACGAAGATTTTGTAATGTACTTTGTGAAAACTTATCCCCCAGTTTTGAAACAACATCGCTCTGTATACAACTACAATCATAAATTATGGTTTTGTTCCTATTGCTATGCTGTATATACACAATGTCAATGTAACGACAAATTATTACAGATGTGCATGTTAATTGTAATTTTCTTTGCAAGAAGGAAAACGAATAATGCAATGGAATGAAGTACAATCCTGGTTGAAGTACAACCCTGGACGACGCCCTTATTACTTCTATTGCCAACCTGCTGCACACATATTTCTCTTAAAAATCATATAGCTATAAATATATTATTATGATAAAGAGACAAATAGTACCCAGAGACAAACTACTCATTAAGTTAATTAATTAATTAGAATTAATGAATGCCAATATGCTATAATAATATGTTTGCAACAATTAAGTGAAACACCAAATAGGTTGTGTTCTTTTTCCTTTTAATTTATTTCTTAAGATGGTAGCCACATATAAAGTGCTAAATTTAGCCAACAGTTAATATTTTAATAGCGTTTCCGCTGTAATTATTCTTTTTCCTCTTTAGAATATCACTTGGTCGTAATTTGTAGTATTGAGAATGAGGAAAAGTCAAACATGGTTGCTTCCTTAGATCAGTTTCGTCGCCAATTTCCCCCTCTCGCATCAATGAGAGGTATTCAGAACTATTTAAAAGAGCAGCTGATTGTTTCAGATGCGAAAATCGTGGCCGATATTCAGTGGGCACCAGCAGCCATTGTTGACAGGGAAAAGTGAGTGTTGTAAAACTTGTGCGTATATATAGTGTACAGTATAGTGTACACTGTAAATTTTGTATAGAAAGTACTAAGATTTGAATAAGAACACTCCATGTCCCTTTTCATTTATATGTTATGCGTGTACTATAAAATAACTCATATTAAGCGCCATAGTAAATAGCCGAAAATTTATCAATTATCTGATGTGTTGAGAAAAATTATAGTCTTTTGTAAAAGCGTATTTTCAAATAGAAGTACTTGATGACAGTACACATGCGTATACCTAACTGCACGAAGAAAAATTTATCAATGTGTACACTTGTACACATGTAACGGCTTATTCTGTCAATTGAATTCTTACATATGTTTGAAAGCACTCCGCAAAATGTGCGTACAATGTACTAATCTAGTTAATCTACAATTACAAAAACTTGCCATGTTTATTGTTTATACTTTTATTATAAAGCCTATCTGTTCGTGTGGTCCAGTCGTCCAGAGCTGGTATGGGAAAAAGTTTGATAGTAAAGCACTTGGCAGAACGATTGGCTCGCCTTCCAAATAACAAAAAGCTTCGCGAAGGCTTAGTGTTGTCGTTATGTCCTACAATTCCTGTACATGGGATCTCTGTGGATGGTGATCGTGTTACCCGTACTCTTCTTTCCCATGCTGTCAAAAGAGATATTCCTGTTTCAAGGATTTTTCATCTGGACGTGTCTCAGTCGGTAAGTAGCACACATTGTGTCATCAAAGCCATATCTGTATTTCACTTGAATGTTGAAAAAATTTCGTAATTGTTAAATTAAGTATGGTAACGTTAAAGCGGATATATCATACTAGTTGTTGAACTAATTGATGACTAATAACACGCACCTTTAATAAGGTCATTAACCAAAAATTAATAGTTTGTCTTAATGGAAAAAAATAACAAAAAATAACAATTAAAGACGTTTTACAAAATTTTTAAGAAATTAAGCAAGAATCGAGCTTGTCTTGCTATCTATTTTGACTAAAAACAGTGAGCTGTTCGCCATCTTGGTTTACCTCACAAGTGAGTTACTAAGAAGTAATTTTGTGAGGGTGATGAGGTAAGACTTAATCTAAGATTGACAGCTCGTCGCTTTCAGTTAAAATATTTCAGGAGTTAAGCTTCATATGAAAATCTGTGACAAGATTTTATATAATTTGAGATGTTTCAAATGAAACCAACTTTATTTTTATTGTCAATGCCGTTTGAAGCAACAAATAGACTTCGATCATTGCTTATTTTTCCCGTTAACGTCAAAACGAGCTTATTGAATATTCGTTAAAGTACATTCAAGATGACGGCGAAAAACAACTAGTAGCACTTGTTCAAACAGTAGCTAGTCAACTTGTTAATAATATTGTATCCCTGAATGCCTCGTTCATGTTGTGCGGCACTTTGAGAATCTAAGGAAAACGGAACTGGCACATCATTTCACCGGTTCACCAAAGAAAACGATTTACGGGAAAAGTGGCTTCTCGTGATACAAAGAAAATAGGCTGTTGCGGTCTTTGGAAAAAAAACGAAAACCGATATCGGAAAAAAATACCGATATATCGATATATTTTCGCGATTGTATTTTGCTTAATTTTATGCACATTTGCTTAATTTGATGCAAAATTTTCTGTTTTTAAATGATGCCAAACAGCCACGATATAACAGCTTTGACTCATCGAGTGCGTGATATTTTCCGTAAAATGTGAGGCCAGTGATCAGTATAGCCTGTGAAATTCCGCTTTAGGAATTGAAAATGCATATTAGCATTGATTACCGCACTGGATAATTCATGCGTGATATTTTTGACCGCGAAATTTGTTTCAAAACATGTTATTCAACTGCAAATTAGAAACAAAGATTGTCCTATCACACCAGATAAACAAAGTCCAATGAGGTTAGTTTTTGTTTTTTCTAAAACATTTTGTAATCCATCGTTTACGTTCTAAAAGTTCACCTTTTGAAAAGCACGTTGGTTGCACGAACCTTGTTTTTCAGCAGCACAAGAACATTTCACATCTTGCCTAAGTTGAAAGACTGTGTTATCATTTCACTCAATTCCTGTGATGGAAAACAAGAAGAAAAACTGCCTGGAAAGGACGGGAAAATAACCAGTAAAGTCTATTTACTGCTTTAAACACTCCAAACATTATTCATATTCAAATAATCTGCAAAGACGTTTTAGATCTTTTCACCTTTCTCTGATAGATTTTTGCAATCAAATCGACTAGAACGAAATAAAGATAGCTCCCTACAGATTTTTGAAGCCTGGAAAATTTATGTTTTAAATAATCGTTCATTGTTAGAAAACAGAAATTTTGTGACGATAGTTTTAACTTCGAAATTTTGTCCAGAAAAATGACGTAATTATTGTCTCTATGACAACTATGGCATTTTAATATGGCCATCTTTTAGCGTATGGAGGGTCATATGTCGAGGTCGAGGGTCGAAAGTCGAAGTCGAGGGTCAAAAGTCAAGGGTTGAAAATGGGAAATATTTTTTTATTAATACATTTCTAGAACACTACATTATTCGCATTTGTTATTTTGTTGTCAAAATTTTAAAGGTTTTCCGGATCAATAACTTTATTAATGTTAGTACAGAACAATGCCTTAGGACATAATTAAGTTCGTTTTTGTTTTTCAAGAAAGTGGAAAATTACTGTAAAAACGGTGATGAGTCGAGAATATATTGCATTTTATTGCACTATATATCAGAATGAATCGAGTCCCAGTGCATTACAGCAAAAATCACTCACAATGGTTGGGATGGTCGAAATGGTCTATATTATGAATATGAAACTGTCAATCGAAATTGTGCACTTCCATTGCAGACATGTAAACACGATGTCATAAATTATATAAATATTAACTGTTTCTCACACACCCTAACGCTTTAAACCTCCAAAACCATACGGGGTATGGGGAGTATCGTTAAGTTGAAGTTATGAGCAATTTCAGGACTCTGTCGCCGCCAAGTCCCAAGAGATAACATGTCATATTACTTATCCTCGTGTGAGCGAAACGCCATTTTTGTACCATCGCCCATGTTTGTATATTTTAAACTCCAATGTAAAATAAAAGATGTATACTTTCAAACATCAAACCTTGCATCAGATTTTTAGTTGCACAAGCGATCGAAACTTTCAGTATACATAAGTTATAACCTTTGGCGAACTTTTTCAATTTTGACAGCAAAACTAATTGTTTTGCCGCGTTTGCAAGCTTTCAAAATAATTGTAGAACTTTTAAAATGGATAAAAATGTAGTATTTCAACCCTCGACCTGGACTTTTGACTTTCGTCCTTTGACCCTCGACGTATGACCCTCGACACTCGACAACTACCCAAACTCAACTTACTTTACTCAAAAATAGCTTGATTACTTTCATTTTGTTATTTCATCATTTTTTTTCACCAAATTTGCTCAGCACAAAGCCTCCAAAAGGTCGAACGGCAATCATTATGTTCTAAAAATGTACTAAATAGAAATTGTGTATTCAGGCTTTCTAGAGTAAAGAAGGTTGAAACTTGAAAGCCAAAATACCGGCCATATTCAAACTTCATAGTTTTTTCTTTCAAACATTCATTAAGGTTGTAAAAGGACTGGACAGTTTCTTGTTCAAACTTGTTATCTTGCGAGCTGTGAAAGATCATAGTGGAAATGTCTGGAGAAGAAAACCAACTGATATGTATGTTGTTGAAATTACAACAGACAAGTCGTTTGGGACATTAACAACTGAGGATGCTGTATCAAATGCAAACTACAGTCAGGTAAAAGTTTATTTTTTATTTTTTTATTACGCCCGTAAAAAATATCAAGTTATTTACATTTATTTTTCTATTGTTTTGGATAGGCTAGGAGCCTTTTAGAAACCTACTAGGCTTTTTAATTAAGACCCCTATAGACTATACTTACATTATTTCATTCTATTTAGTCAGTTCGAATAATATATTAGATTGAACAAAGATAAAAGCGTATATAACAAGTATAAAATAAAACATTAACATGCATATAAACTTAATTATATATATTCGAGGTGGAGGATACATAGTGATATATATAGTAATATATGTACATTTACAGTAAAGAAAGTGATAATATATTTTAAACCATTATACATCAATTGTTGAATATATAATGATTTTTTATTTTAATTTTAAAAGTACTATAAGAGAAAATAGATTTGTATTTAGATGCTATGTTATTCCAAACATCGACTCCTTTGTTAGAAAGAGTATGGATTACATAATTCGTTCTTTTATAAGTCTTGTGAAGCTTAGTTGCATTCCTTGTGCCATGGTCATGTATTTTATTATTGGGTATGAAATAATTTACGAATGTTTCTGGTAAATTCTTCAAATTATGGTATCGAAACATAAATAAACTTGTTAGGTATTGATTCAATTTATAAATGCTTAGTATTTTTAACTCCTTAAATATTGGTTCGGTATGTTCAAAGTAAGAGTTAAACGTCATTAGACGAATTGAATGATTGAATGATTACATGCATGCACTTTGGTAAGCCGAAACATATGGTGGAAGCGTTCACGTTTCCACAGCCAAACGATTGGCTGACGTAGTAATTTTGTATTGTATATAAGCACTGGGAAATATTTAGCAAATATTCTGTAGTGAATATATCCAACAAATTTTCATGTAATTTTCAAAGTAGCTTTCAAATTTAAAAAGAATAAACTTGCAATCCTTCTGCAAAATTCTTGAGTGCCTTTTTCCTTAAATTTCCACAGAATACGAGAAAACAACTTGCAACAAGCAAGTATTCGTTTGTAAAATTTCTTCCTCGAACACGCTGCTTAACACCCAGAGAAACGTTAAACAACATACAACGAAAAAAGAAAGGTAAGGGTAACCATTTCCTGTGCGAATTATTTTACCCAGCTAGTTTATGAAGCGAACTTTTATTCGGAGCTTATTTCGTAGGCTATAATATTTTATGAAGTAACGATATATTTAAATTAAATTAAATTAAATAATGAATTAGAAACCCTACATATAATTCTGTCTGGATGTTGGGAAAACGTAATACCTGATTATTTGATCTCTTCAGAGGTAATCACAATGGATCTCGAGAACCAGAAATTTCAAATCCACATTTCAGATTTAGCGCATTTCGGTCTTTCAGAATATTACCTCAAAAACTCTGTTATAAAGCACATTAATTTTATGCAGATTTACAATTTTTGGAAATAAATTATCGTATCATTGCATTGGAAGGTTTGAACATGAAAGGTGTAGAATAGGTGGGAGGAGCAATCCCCCAGTGAAATACCACTTCCACTACTCTTATTGTTTTTTTACTTATTCGGTGAAGCGGAGCTGGACCTCAACGTATTGAGTTACAGAACTGCGTAAATATGCATATTTCTCTTAAAAAGATTTAAACAGCAATAAATGGCAATATATGGTCAGAGTAAGCTAGAATTAATAAAGTTCGTTATCGAGTTCCGAACTCAGGGATACTTTGCTTCTACTCACTGCGATATCATGATATCTTTAACAATTTAATTTTTTGCAGGAGATACAGGATTTGACATGGAAAAGTTCCGCAGTGAAGAATACCAACGAACATTTCAGTATCTTACGCACTTTGCAGAAGGATCAAACTTGGATCAATTTTCGTTTAGATACGTGCCTTCTTACTTCAGCGTCGGTGACCCAGTCGATGCTCTGACAATTATAATCAAGTAAGGCTGATTTAAGCTGGTTTGACAACTTCGTGGATGTTCATATGGCCCATATGTTTTATCGGGTGTTCTTTTTAATTTTTTTACAATATAGTTTTGGTATCACATAGTTTGTCGTTATGGCAACATGCACACGAGTGTGAAGTTTACTTTTGAATTGGTCATTGTTTATAGTGGGGGTGGCACCGAAGAGAAAGGGATTGGGTAAACAAAATTTTAAGTGAGTGAAAGGTTGGGTAAATGAAAAGCAAACCAACTCAAGGGTTGGGTAACAAAAATTTATTGTCATTTTCAAAGCACGATTCACTCAAATATTGGAAACTAAAAAGCAATGTCAACAGTCACATGTCAACACAATATGTAAATCAATCAACAATATGTAAATCAATCAGAGTCATTTCCCGATTTGCAGGGGGGATAGTGTCTCCAAATACATGTGTAGATTACATGAAACTTCAGAAAATTCCACAAGCAGTTATCTAACTTATATCACAGAAGTGGTAGAGGACATGTATGACAACTAAATATATATAATAATGGTAAGAATTCAAGCGGTTTCATTGGTCGAGAGCCATAAGCTATTACAGGACAGACGCACGGAATTACGTCACACAAAACCTTATCCAATAGCATTGCCTTATTTGTATAGATCATGCACAGGCTTTAGGACCAATTCAATTTGACAACAATAGCATTCCATCTAAGTAGCAGTTAAAATAATGTGTACGGCACCTGAACTGTTCAATATCTTGCTTGACAGTGTTTCTAAATCCATAAATACATTTACATATTATACATTTACATACAGTATTAAGTGTTTCGACTTTTTCAAATTTCTAAATGTTTGGGTGGATAAAAAGTAAACTATTTACATGTTTAATTAATATTTGGGGGTTTTTATTATATAAAGTGAGTGGGTCACTTTTTTGTTCTTCCCACTTTATGATGTCATATAGCTGAACAGACAACGGCAACATCTTTACTTTTTAATGGTTGGATCAGCAAAATTTTTCCCTAGAAATGCATTTCTCTTCGGTGCCACCCTTCGCCATAAATAATGGCCGCGGTCCGTTATTGCATAGTGCACGTAGTAACAGAAACACTAAAATGTTATCGTCGTCAGCTATTGACATACAGCCGCTATACAGGGTTAAATGTCCGCTAAACAGCAAATTCCGCAATATTTTGTGAAAACTTTATGGAAGGATGGGTAGTTTGGGTAGTAAAAATGGCTTGCGCGCAAAAAATGGCTTAAAACGCAATTTGAATTAATAGGGTGCAAATCTTTAACATGTGTTAGGCTAGCGACACAGTGACTTAACTAATTGAAGTATATATAGGTATATATCTTGGCTTATTGTTTTACTATAGTCATGCACCTATCACCTTACAGATTGTGATAGGTAATGTATTTTGCTCGCAAATCTATAGAAAGCTCTAGACAACGCTCTGACGCTCCGGTTTACTCCGTACCGGGCAAGTTTGACACTCTGAGATAAGGTAATTAGAAAAGGATATTAAATAGTTTAGGGAAGTAATGAAACATACATCAGAACTCATTTAGAAGCTGGCTTTTGTTTTTTAGGTACTGTGGAATCCGTGATCCATCTTGGGCAGAACTTTATCATTTTGTAAACTTTTTGAACATCCAGCTGCGTGATTGTGAAGAAAGCGTTTTCTGTAACTCAGAGCTAGTTGGCGATCTTTTGCAAGGTTTTAGGACATTTGCAGTTCGTTTCATGATTCAGATGTCTCGTGTAAGTTTTCCTTTTTTATTTATTCTTAATTATATGGTTCAGATACTACGAGCGCGATGTGATTGGCTACTGCATGCGCGAGCCATATTCTGCAGCATGTTCTAGGTTGATATAGAATTTTTATAAGTAATAGCATAAAAAGAAGCGAATTAGCTATTAAAACGTCCCGCCCGATGAGGGTCGTTTAGTATAATTCCCTTGGGCGCCGCTCGATGAGGGTCATTTAGTAAAATTCCCGAGGGCCGAAGGCCCGAGGGAATTTTACTAAATGACCCGAATTTTACTAAATGACCCGAATGGCAGGGCCATTAAAAACCAATTAAAAATAAATATTGGTATAAATTAAATGGTATAATTGTTTTCCCTGTCTTTGTTTAGTTTTGGCGATTTCAGATATCTTCATTTATATTCATTTTTTCTAATCGTACCCGCTTTGACGTCGTTTCGGGTAGGATTAGAACTAATTCTACCTGACATGACGTAAAAGCGGGTAGGATTAGAAAAAATGAATATAATGAGGTGTATTAGTTATTAATTGCCCTGCGAGAACAAAGGGAATACCTGTAATCATGATATTATACATTATAACATACTGTACGACGATATAACCCTGAGTAAGCAATTTGATGTACAGTACATACGTTCACTAAAATCACGAGGTAGAATTTTCGTTAACTGTCGTTTTCATGATGCTGCTTCACTTGTTTCCTTGATCGTAACTCGGAAAATTAATACTCGATTGTTTCTGCTTTGACTTATAGGTTGTACGAGAGGGGCAGATTCTGTATACTTAGCCTAGTAATCGTGCAATTTCCTAGGCCTGCCTGCCTGCCTGCCTGCCTGCCTGCCTGCCTGCCTGCCTGCCTGCCTGCCTGCCTGCCTCGGTATAATGTATTTTCTACGATATTAATATTGATTAGCAAGAGAAATTATTAGCATGGCAATATTGATGTTTTTTTCGACGAGGCAAACGAGTTCCGCGTTTATTTTGAATATATTTGTTACTTACATGCGATTCAGTATCAATTTTTCTCACATTTGTAGTATATTGAAAGCAGTTAGTTTCAGATTGAAATTAGTTTCATTAAATATAAATTGCATGGGGTAGGGTGCAGGTCCGTAGCTGAGGGTGCGACAGTGCGACATTTCTCACACCAATATTTTCACAAAATATATTTTATCTTAATCAGGAATGCCGGAACCATGGGTGCAGCGGGTGCAAGTGCACCCCATGCCTTTTGTATTCATAACTTTTTGGGTGCAATGTGGGTGCAGACTATGAGTGCAACGGGTGCACAAAAAATTTAAAACGATTAGATGTATCCCTGTGCTAAAACTATTAATAACTGAGAACAGATTTATGTCTCACAGCTTGCTGGAGGAGCAACAGGAAATGCTTGTGCTCGCGGCAGGGAAAAAACTTAACGTAATCAAATACTATGGAATAATAGTAGATGAGGCCACAGATATCTCGAAGTTGGAACACATGTCCTTATAAACATGGTACTGTACCGACGATTATGAAGTATTTAGGAATTTAGCATTTATAAATGCAGGGAGGGTGTTTACAGATGCTCCAAGGATACTGTATCTTGATAAGGTTTGAACTGCATGGATGCGAGCAAGTTAGTTGGAATGACATTTGATGGCGCAACGGCAATAAAATCTCTGACGAAGAAAGTTAAAAGTAAAATGAATGAATCAGCCATTTTTATTCACTGCTTAGCATATTGCCAAGAACTATAAGATGCCACCAAACATTGCTCAGCTTTGGAGAATGCCCAGTCACTATGTGAAGACCTGCAGTGATTGTTGGAATCTCTACCAAACGTGTGACTCTATTTGCTAGTTCTGTGTGTTACATGTGTACTGCTAACTGCAAGTCTCGACATGTCTTGTTGATGTTATTATTAAGAACTGCATTTCTGTATATGTGTGTTTTTGTGGCAGCTTGTGGAATATGTGATTTGGTGTGGATGCGTATCAAGCCTATACTCAGAAATTTTCTGAGCCCTAACGGGAATTGAACCACGTAAAATTTCTGAACCCTAACGGGAATTGAACCACGTAGCTCAATGGTTAGAGCGTCTGTCCGGTTATCAGAAGGTTACGTGGTTCAATTCCCGTTAAGGCTCAGAATTTTTCTGAGATACTGTAGGCTTGATACGCATCCACACCAAGTCACATGTTCCACAAGCTGCCACAAAAACACACATATACAGAAATGCAGTCCTTAATAATAGCATCAACAAGACATGTCGAGACTTGCAGTTACGTTAGCAGTGCACACATGTAACACACAGAACTAGTAAATACTAAATAATGCCTATACTCAGAAAATTTCTGAGCCCTAGCGGGAAATGAACCACGTAAAATTTCTGAACCCTAACGAGAATTGAACCACGTAGCTCAATGGTTAGAGCGTCTGTCCGGTTATCAGAAGGTTACGTGGTTCAATTAGGGCTCAGAAATTTTCTGAGTATAGGCTTGATACGCAACCACACCAAATCACATATTCCACAAGCTGCCACAAAAACACACATTCTTAATAATAACATCAACAAGACATGTCGAGACTTGCAGTTAGCATGTAACACACAGAACTAGTAAATAACGTAACCTTGGCTCACCATCTGATGCCTTATAGCTCAATGGTTAGAGCGTCTGTCCGGTTATCAGAAGGTTACGTGGTTCAATTCCCGTTAGGGCTCAGAATTTTTTTGAGTATAGGCTTGATACGCATATATATATATATATATATATATATATATATATATATATATATATATATATATATATATATATATATATATATATATATATATATATATAT
>CACRXK020005481.1:11804-27926 GCA_902702795.2 Paramuricea clavata
TGATGATTCTTTACTGATGAAACAGACTGTTGCGGAATTTTGAGGTAAGCGAAATTATATATATATATATACATATATTACATGTATATATATATTACATGTATATATATTACATATATATATATATTACATGTATATATATTACATATATATATATATTACATATATATTACATATACATATATATTACATATATATTACATATACATATACATATACATATACATATACATATACATATACATATATATATATATATATATATATATATAATATATATATATATATATATATATATATATATATATATATATATATATATATATATATATATATATATATACGGGTGTCCCAAAAAAAAGTACTCCTGTTTGATTTATAATAACTTCTAAACAAGTAATGCTATCAAACAGAAATAACTTGCATTACATATAGGAAGGACTAACTTAGATTTTGATATATTACAGTTGTATTTTACTTAAAAATTCACCGAGATATTAATGTTCAAAGTTGGGAGCATATTTTGGGATGTGTCTAAAATTAGCGAAAATCGGCATAAACTCCAGCGTTTGTTTGTTTAATGACATATCAGGCTAACTTGTATTTCAACGAATTGCCGTTAGGGTTTGTATAAGGGATATGGCGTAGATTTAGACATCTTAACATGCATGTAAGTCTTAGCTCATGTCATTGTTTCCTGAAATATGAATGTTCGAAATTATGCAAGTATTTAATTATAGGTCTTTACAAACTTAAAGGTACATGAAAGACCACTAACGCAGGCGCTTAAATTTTTCTTAAATTAAATAGCCTAATTTTATTATGTTTTTCATGGGTTAAAAACAGAGTTGATTATTTCTCGGTTAGAGCAGGATGAATAATATTCTTATTATGAAGGAAATAATATTGCTTTTTGCAAACACACATCACAGTATCGACGCTAGTATTTTGTTACGTTTTGTTCCAAAAATTTTAGATGTCTCTGGGGAGTTGCTTGTTATGACTTATGGAGTTGTATGGTTTGATTGTGTTTCATTCTCAGTTTATTCTGAACTTAACAAGATAAACAATATTAAGAAAAGGCAAAAGAGTTTGAGTTTTCTTAACAAGATTTCAGAACTTTGAAGAAGTTAGAAGAGCTTCACAATTCTATTGTGACAGCATGCCCTAATTCAGAACTACGAACGCGGATATTCATGACGATCCTTCGCGATGCAGTGGTTTCATGAAATAAGGAAACGTATTCGTGCTAGGAACACATGCACACGGATTTCGGACAAATAAATCTTGCTTGTATTTTGTAGATAATAATACTTTGTTTCATAATAAAAATTTGTCAAATGTCATTTATTTACTGGTAATAGTGCATGTTTCAGTCGGGCAAATGTTGATTGATATTTGATACGGCGTTTTTTGCATATTTCAGACACATCCAGAAATATGCTCCCGATTTTAAGCATTAATATCTCCGTGAATTTTTAAGTGAAATACAACTCTAATATATCAAAATCTAAGTTAGTATTTATATATATATATATATATATATATATAGAAAGACACAAAAACTTAGCAAGCTTTGTTTGGCATATTTATTACTATACAGTTTCGTACCACGTAAATAATCGTTATTTACGTGGTACGAAACTGTATAGTAATAAATATGCCAAACAAAGCTTGCTAAGTTTTTGTGTCTTTCTATTATGCTCTGGTTATCCATTGAGCACTCTATCATTGGTTTTTATAACCTAACACAGACTATTATATATATATATATATATATATAGGGTGTGTATAGAAAAAAAGGTAATCGAACTTCAGCGCGCTATTATACGTAAATTACTCGGCGTACGAACAATTGGTTTTCATATTCAGAAAGATCAGGCTAATAGCTATTGAATGACATGGTTTTCATGTCAAGTGGAGAAAAAATAAACATGTACGAGGCCGATTAAAAATGTTAGTCACAATCGCATTTTTTCACCTCTGTGCTTAATTAAAACAATGCATAACAAAAGAAAAAGCAATTTTTCACGAATGTGTCGTAGCTGAGCTAAGATTTATTCCTACTTAATAATAATTATGAATATGTGCGTCGTTTATTGAAGTCGGTGAAATTCATCAACTTACGTACCAAAGGGGGTTCATTTTCAATGGTTCTAGGCCCAACTCGCAACGGTAAAAATATGCGATTCTGACTAACATTTTTTATCGGATTCGTATTTGCTCATTTTGTTGATATGGCATGCAACTTTCATATAGCTCTAAATTTCGTGTCGTCGTGAGCGGTTAGCGGTGGTGAGCGTATCGGTCACGTGGCAAATTCCTAAATTACGACATCGGTATATATTTACCGAGCTTTTTCGACGAGCATTTTCATCACAAAGGCAAAGAAAAAGGTTTGATTGTTCGCGGAAAATTTACAATTGAGCGCCTTAGAGAAATAGATCAAGGTGGGTAAAGCTTTGCTGGTTTTAATTTACCTTATATTCTGTTATTTGTTGTGATTTTGGAGCAGTTGTGCTCGCAATGAATGATTATTTATCAGGCGTTTAATATTTATATCGTGAAGGCTACGCTATCAAAATACTCAATTTCTTATATATGCTCAAATTGAGACGGAGTCATTGTGTTTACACTGATTATATTGTGTGCAAAACTTAATAAATAAAATAACATGAAATATACTAAATAAGGAGCAATTTATTTAAAAAATAAATTGGGATTAATAAGAGGCAACATCCATACCTAAAACTATGTAACCTAAACGGTAACGATAACCAGGGAAAACAACCGCTTTCCTCTCCGGGCAATATCTGCCAAGCGTCAATGTCAAACTGCCAATATAATCCTATTTTGCTAAGCCGACATTCTTCAGTTATCAGCAAAAGCTAGCCAAATCTTATCTCAGTTCACTCTGGTTTCAACGGTCTTCGAGACAACATAAAAGGAAAATAATTTTTCGTACACGCGAGAATGCCCGCGCTATCTTTTTCTCGGATATATCGAAGCTTCCAAGTCCCGACGTTCAGAACCTGGGAAACGGCTACTTTCTATCCACATCAGATCTGTTCGACTTTAAACCGGTGAGTGCGTTTCATATTCTCATTATACTTAAGCGCGTTATGTTATCCGCTGAAGTTGCTACGAACAGCATAAACCTACCAATATCCGTCCATGGTAGAACATTTTTGGAGCCATACTACGTGCGTAATTCGAGCACATGCCATGAACTGTTCGCCTTCTGTCAGCTCCATTTATTTTATCAACATGATAGCTATTGCGCGACTTGCTCTTACGAGGCATTGATTATGAAAACGCAGGTCTAAGCCCAGGGTTAACATGTGTTAGGCGATAATTTTATATGTACAATATAATCCTATATGTATATATTTGTCATTTACAAGTAATATCATGCACTTCCTCAAAAAAACCCCCCAAAAAACCCCTGCTTTCAGGATGAAACATTCGGCTACATGCATTAAATGAGTCGTCCTATACACGTACACGCTATAGTCTGAAATTATACCCAAAACACAGTTTAAGCAGTTAGGTACATGTCACATGCTTCTGCGTCCATCGACCACAATTTTATCGTATAGTTATATACAGTATGCCCCTATTTATAACATATTTTGCTTGAAAGCAGCTACATTTGCGCCCATTCCTCGATATGGCCAGTCAAATTATGCCAGTTCGCAGAATACTTTCATCTTATAATCTAACTCCTTGTGGTGAGGTATATTCATGTTGTTTCGTTTTCCCCGTGATCCACATTAACAATTTTGTAAGATTACGTATCCTTTGCCTGACCCCAAAGTGGTAATTATATAAATAGACTTCATTACTCTGTAACTCAATTTAAGATATCTTAAAACTGTAGCGCTAGCCAGCTATACAAGCCAATTTGAAGCATGCATATAGCAAACAATACGCTATACACAAATCTCTAGGTTATAATATATGTACTGTACCAAATCATATATCTCAATCAGGGACATCAGGAATAAATTTACAAACTACCTTGCACATATAAACCTCAGCCACGACACGCGTGTATGGATCGAAAACAAGATATACAGAACACCCTACACACGCATTATACATACATTATGCCTTACTATACAGTCAATATCTCACGATATGGTCTACTCTCCAAACCCGGTGAAGACCCAAGAAATCATTAACCAAATACCGCCCATAAAAGATTGCACAACGCAAAATCCCAAACTCCTGTATCAACCGAGGTATAAAATTACAAACTGGCAGAGGAAATACTGCTAGTGAAAGAATTTAAAGATCGTCGGTTTCTCACTCGTTCAGGAAGGCTCAGTACAGATTTTAACTCCACTGTAGGGGAAACATTTCTTGCCATGCACACTCGATATTGGTCGTGGCAAAATACATGAAGCCTTAATTCGCTGGCGGAGGTATATGCAGTTGGGTTAGACATTTTTATTGCTGACATTCCGCTTTCATGGGTTTCTGCATATTCTGACTGGAAATTGCGTGGCCGAGATTTCGAAATTGAATAGTAAATATATGGAAAGCATCAAAATTGCTTGTACGTCATGTTGCCATTTAACTGTCAGAAAAATACAACATTCTCCTGTACGTACAAAAAACCCAGTCTCACAAAATACGTCAACAGCGATTTTCGCATTTGATACCACAAATGGCACGCGCTGCAATATTGAAATACTAATGCATGACATGTCACCCTTATTTGCAAGGCGTTTTTTACAAACACCCAGTACATAGTAGGTACCTATATAGCCTATACCAAACCAAAAGGTTTACGGCATATTTCACCAGATGAAGACAATTCCTAGTACTATATACACTGTTATTTCAGACGTTATTTGCTACTATATGCCATCGCGTATACACCCCACGTGCAGTTAGAACTAAATATACTTCACAGTCCACTACAGTGCATCACACGCCGAGACAAAGGCGAAATTAAGGAGTAGTAGAGCACTCGCATCCCACTCCATATTTATTCGTCGCGCATCGAGACAACCTATATGATCGGCCAGCTCATGATTACACAGAGCAGTTTCTGCTTTTCTCCGTCTCTCTTTTAGTCATTCTGCTACAAACGAAGGAAGGACACGAAGACAATCTCAGGATTTGCGCCATCTTGGTTTCCGCCTTATCTATCTGGATCACGCCTACGTCCTAATGGCTATGAACTCTCTACGTATATATGAACTATATTTATGACATAATCTATATTTTACTGTGAGGTGGCGTTCTGCTTGGATTGCGACAAATTAATTCTGATCGTTTTGTTCTCTTATTTCTGCTCAAAAGCGTAGTTTCAAAAAAAAAAAAAGAAGAAAAAAAAAAGAAACCAAACCAAAAACAATAAAACAAATAATGCGTACGTTAACAGAATAGCGTAGTGGTGTCTAGCGCGATACTGACATTTCTTAATTTGTAAAGATAAAGCTTGTGGGGAGCTGCTGGTGGTCTTGGCCCTACCCAGGTTTTCCTGTACTGCAGGTTTTTTCCTGGCCTCCCTGATTATCCAGCCGTAGCATAAGTGTTTGTATCCCGTGGACACCATATATCTTATTTGCGCAGCACGCCATCATTACATACTGTAAACCACACATTTGTACCATACTAAATACTTCATATTAATTACTTATATTTTTTCCCGACCACCAAGTTTCACGTGGGGGATCTACACTTCGTTTCGACCAATGGCGGAAAGTGGTGTCCACACGGCCACACTTCGCCCACGGTGAAGCACACACCGGCAAAAGAGAGCAAGGTCCATAACGGCGGGGGCCCCTTACCCTCGTCCTGATCTTCGCATCTCTCGATCACTTCACCACGGGGAAGCCCGGCTCGGACATGAGATTCAATGTCCATAACGGTGAGGGCCCCTTACTCTCACCCTGATGTTGTTTCTCCAGCTTTTCTGGGGGCCCTTACCCCCAAGAAACCGCACTTTCCGTCACCCAATTTGGCCACAAAGGATTTGCGTGATTTATTAAGGAGCAATTTATTTAAAAAATAAATTGGGATTAATAAGAGGCAACATCCATACCTAAAACTATGTAACCTAAACGGTAACGATAACCAGGGAAAACAACCGCTTTCCTCTCCGGGCAATATCTGCCAAGCGTCAATGTCAAACTGCCAATATAATCCTATTTTGCTAAGCCGACATTCTTCAGTTATCAGCAAAAGCTAGCCAAATCTTATCTCAGTTCACTCTGGTTTCAACGGTCTTCGAGACAACATAAAAGGAAAATCCCACCCACCCAACCCTTTAATGAAGAAGATGATCCAATAATCAGGAACTATAGAAACTTAATTAAATATAGGAAATCAATTGTAATCATATCTATATTGTTCTGTTTTATCAACTTGTAAATAATTTTATACATTCAAGAAGAAATAAAGAAAGCGGGACGGAAAGTGGTGTCCACACGGCCACACTTCGCCCACGGTGAAGCACACACCGGCAAAAGAGAGCAAGGTCCATAACGGCAGGGGCCCCTTACCCTCGTCCTGATCTTCGCATCTCTCGATCACTTCACCACGGGGAAGCCCGGCTCGGACATGAGATTCAATGTCCATAACGGTGAGGGCCCCGTACTCTCACCCTGTTGTTGTTTCTCCAGCTTTTCTGGGGGCCCCTTACCCCCAAGAAACCGCACTTTCCGTCACCCAATTTGGCCACAAAGGATTTGCGTGATTTATTAATGGGATTTAAAAAACCCGCGTTCATTTCCGTTACGTGAAAAGACTGGGCATGACAACAGTGGGCATGCCTGGGCATGGCTTCACATTTCCGGCTGGAGGTATCGTTCCAGTTATTTTTAGTTCAATGGGTATACCTTCCTATTCTGTGACTAGGCGTACTGTTCCAGTACTTCGTATTAATTAATGTACAATCTAATTATGTAATTGCACAGAAAATCTGTATGTCCGTCTGTTCCAAAAATGTATTCCCCTCCAGTAATATTTACCACAGCCCTGCCCTGCAACAGATATACAGACAACCTCTCAGTGTGTGCAATGCATGACTCACACCCCATCCCCCCCTGGTTTTATCTATTGTATTGTCACAATCTAATTATGTAATTGCACAGAAAATCTGTATGTCCGTCTGTTCCAAAAATGCATTCCCCTCCAGTAATATTTACCACAGCCCTGCCCTGCAACAGATATACAGACAACCTCTCAGTGTGTGCAATGCATGACTCACACCCCATCCCCCCCTTGTTTTATCTATTGTATTGTCACAATCTAATTATGTAATTGCACAGAAAATCTGTATGTCCGTCTGTTCCAAAAATGCATTCCCCTCCAGTAATATTTACCACAGCCCTGCCCTGCAACAGATATACAGCCAACCTCTCAGTGTGTGCAATGCATGACCCACACCCCATCCCCCCCTGGTTTTATCTATTGTATTGTCACAATCTAATTATGTAATTGCACAGAAAATCTGTATGTCCGTCTGTTCCAAAAATGCATTCCCCTCCAGTAATATTTACCACAGCCCTGCCCTGCAACAGATATACAGACAACCTCTCAGTGTGTGCAATGCATGACTCACACCCCATCCCCCCCTGGTTTTATCTATTGTATTGTCACAATCTAATTATGTAATTGCACAGAAAATCTGTATGTCCGTCTGTTCCAAAAATGCATTCCCCTCCAGTAATATTTACCACAGCCCTGCCCTGCAACAGATATACAGACAACCTCTCAGTGTGTGCAATGCATGACCCACACCCCATCCCCCCCTGGTTTTATCTATTGTATTGTCACAATCTAATTATGTAATTGCACAGAAAATCTGTATGTCCGTCTGTTCCAAAAATGCATTCCCCTCCAGTAATATTTACCACAGCCCTGCCCTGCAACAGATATACAGACAACCTCTCAGTGTGTGCAATGCATGACCCACACCCCATCCCCCCCTGGTTTTATCTATTGTATTGTCACAATCTAATTATGTAATTGCACAGAAAATCTGTATGTCCGTCTGTTCCAAAAATGCATTCCCCTCCAGTAATATTTACCACAGCCCTGCCCTGCAACAGATATACAGACAACCTCTCAGTGTGTGCAATGCATGACCCACACCCCATCCCCCCTGGTTTTATCTATTGTATTGTCACAATCTAATTATGTAATTGCACAGAAAATCTGTATTTCCGTCTGTTCCAAAAATGCATTCCCCTCCAGTAATATTTACCACAGCCCTGCCCTGCAACACATATACAGACAACCTCTCAGTGTGTGCAATGCATGACTCACACCCCATCCCCCCCTGGTTTTATCTATTGTATTGTCACAATCTAATTATGTAATTGCACAGAAAATCTGTATGTCCGTCTGTTCCAAAAATGCATTCCCCTCCAGTAATATTTACCACAGCCCTGCCCTGCAACAGATATACAGACAACCTCTCAGTGTGTGCAATGCATGACTCACACCCCATCCCCCCCTGGTTTTATCTATTGTATTGTCACAATCTAATTATGTAATTGCACAGAAAATCTGTATGTCCGTCTGTTCCAAAAATGCATTCCCCTCCAGTAATATTTACCACAGCCCTGCCCTGCAACAGATATACAGACAACCTCTCAGTGTGTGCAAAGCATGACTCACAGACCATCCCCCCCTGGTTTTATCTATTGTATTGTCACAATCTAATTATGTAATTGCACAGAAAATCTGTATGTCCGTCTGTTCCAAAAATGCATTCCCCTCCAGTAATATTTACCACAGCCCTGCCCTGCAACAGATATACAGACAACCTCTCAGTGTGTGCAATGCATGACCCACACCCCATCCCCCCCTGGTTTTATCTATTGTATTGTCACAATCTAATTATGTAATTGCACAGAAAATCTGTATGTCCGTCTGTTCCAAAAATGCATTCCCCTCCAGTAATATTTACCACAGCCCTGCCCTGCAACAGATATACAGACAACCTCTCAGTGTGCCAGTGTCTCAGTGATCGGCCAGCTCATGATTACACAGAGCAGTTTCTGCTTTTCTCCGTCTCTTTTTTAGTCATTCTGCTACAAACGAAGGAAGGACATGAAGAAGATCTCAGGACTTGCTAGTTCTCCTATATCTATGGTAGTGATGGGCGATACCGAGTACTCGGTATTCGATACCAGCGATACCACAAACTGCGGTATCGGTATCGATTACTGACGTGGTATCGTTCGATACTTGCATCCTTTTTTAAACGACTTGTTTATTTTCTCTTCTTGGTTGAATAAGACTTAATGAACCACTAAAATAACTCTTAATATTCCAAATGTGGTGCGCCAAGTCATGTATAGAAAATATTTATTACGTTTCGGGCTTTTGGTTTACATATAGCTTTATTTAGGTTACACACAATAATTTAAAATGTTTTTCCGCTGACCGGCAGGTATTGAAAGTAGCCGATACTAGCAATTTAAGTACTCACTTCCGGTATCGAAAATTGAAATTTTGTGTTCATTTTGGTATCGAAATAGGTATCGGTATCGGCCGATACTGATCTTAAAAGTATCGGTATCGGTATCGAAATAAAAATCCTGGTATCGCCCATCACTAATCTATGGTCCCAAGTGTCATCGACAGGGGGGGGGGACTACCATATTTGGTGGTAAAATTTTTTCAAAAATACGCACTAAATCCAATTTTAATCTCTTTACCTTCGCTACTTTTGCTTTCCACACAAAACTAGCTTCTTAGCACATACATAGCATACGCTTTATAAAATACTTAAAAAAATGGACCTAAACAATATTGGAGCGACAACAATTTTGGAAAGTTTCTCCGGAAATTTTTCTCACTTGATGAAAAAACTTTTTCATCTCTTTTTTTCACATTATTGTACGTTGGAACAGCACTATAGTATCAATAGTATCAATATATATATAGCCTTAGAATGTTATATATTTTATGGCAATATTTTATAAAAATTTCATCGGCAAGTTGCTGAATATTTCAAAAGTATCAACAATTAGTAATGTTTCCAAGACCTCTCTGAAAATCGGAAGCAAGTCATTAAAATGATATAATTATATGTTCTATTTCATTTCAAAAAGCAAACAAATGTTCCTCTTTTGTTACGATAGCACTACCCTGGATTCCAAAGCCTTTGACAGCAAATAACAAATTGAAACATTGCCAAAGCTCTGGTTCAACAGGAAGATTCTTTGATTTATGAACCGTGTCAATCACAGAACAGAATTAGTGCTGTTAGTACAGAATCTGTACTAATTACTAAAACCACTAATTCTGTTTTGTGATTGGCGCAGTTTAATCAAAGAATCTTCCCTTTGAACCAGAGCCTTCGCGATGTTTCAATTTATTATTTATTGTCGAAGGCTCTGGAATCGAGGGTATGATAGCACACATGCTTTCAATATTTTTCCACAAACTGCTTATTTTGGGCATGGTATAGCGCCGCAGTGTAACTTTTCAGGATTTTCATAAATCAGCAAGATCTCGCTTGTAAACTTGTCGAAATGTTTTCTCGCTAACCTGTTACAAAAAAACTTTAATTAAGAACGAATTTACCAACCTCCAAAATTAATGGCTACCGTAAGCGGTCAGTATAATCTGCAGACTGCAGACCGGGTACAAAATGCAGACTGGGGGTATAAAATGCAGACTGAGGATAAAATGCAGACTGGGGGTGAATTAGGGATATTTTAAAAATTCCCGCCAAGCCATAGTCGAAATGGACAAAGACACAATGTAGAGGTATTGATATTATATGAATGTTTATATTATTCTCATTCAACCGTAAAACTTGATAACTTTAACACATTTCTTTATGTTTAATATTTGAACGTTTGGTTACGTTGCATTAGATCGGAACAATGAAATCTGGACGTTTTGAGTGTGAAATTGTAATGGTATATATCGTGTCGACTGTCAAGCACATGGTTTTGTATTAGCAATTTTTCATATTTTCAAGCGTTTCGCTCCTGTAATTCAAGTTCATATACATATATAGACCAATAGCAAGCTTGCGTTTGCAGAGTTTTGAAACATATATGAGTAGAGTGCTTGTCGACAGTCGACACGATATATACCATTTACAATTTCACACTCAAAACGTCCAGATTTCATTGTTCCGATCTAATATTAAACGCAAAGAAATGTGTTAAAGTTATCAAGAAAGGAAATTTAATTATGAATTCTACACAAATAAATTAAAAATATTTTACTCTAGAGTTTTGAAGGATGTTTTTATTGTAAAAAATGTACTGGTAGGTGGATTTTACGTCGTTTTAAATCGTGTTTTAGTGCATTTTTTACCCAGTTTTGGAAATTTAAAAAACCCGCGTTCATTTCCGTTACGTGAAAAGACTGGGCATGACAACAGTGGGCATGTCTGGGCATGGCTTCACATTTCCGGCTGGAGGTATCGTTCCAGTTATTTTTAGTTCAATGGGTATACCTTCCTATTCTGTGACTAGGCGTACTGTTCCAGTACTTCGTATTAATGTACAACTAAACTAGGAGTTACTATCGCAAGGAAAATGCTGCCGATATGTACATGTAGGATGTGCTACAAAAAGAGCGTTTTTCACTGTATGTATGATTTATTGTCTTACACATCGTCGTTCCTCAGTTACCTTCGTACAATTATATCTTAATCTAATCTTATGAAAAGTATATTTTAATATACTTAACAGTGCGACTTTGATAGTTGACACATAATATAAATGATAAAATGTGAATATTATTGAATGATTTTGTCACTCGTACAACTTTTAATTTGGCTGTTCAAACAATTGATTTAAAATAGTTGAATTTATACTTACTGGGATGTTATTGCTTATTGGGACGTTGAAATTATGTTTGTTTTAAATACATTTAATTGATATTCCATAAATTCATTTTGTATGATTTCATTGACCTTGACGTTGTTCAAAATCGTTTTGTATTGTATTGAAACTGTATGTCTATGACCTATGTTATGTACTATATTAACCCATTGAGTCGCATTGCACCCTGATGCACCCTACTTTGAACAGTATTTTACTCTGTCTAATGCCAGACGATTTTACTCGTCAAGGGGAAAGCGCTGGCACTTAATGGGTTAACTGATCTGCCCATGTGTCTAGTTAACCCATCGGGTCGCATTGCACCCTGATGCACCCTACTTTGAACAGTATTTTACTAACGCCAGACGCTCGTCAAGGGGAGAGTGCTGGCGCTTAATGGGTTAACTGATCTATCTGCCCATGTGTCTAGTTAACCCATTGGGTCGCATTGCACCCTGATGCACTCTACTTTAGTATTTTACTCTGTCTAACGCCAGAGTATTTTACTCGATCTGTCTAACGCCAGACGATTTTACTCATCAAGGGGAGAGCGCTGGCGCTTCATGGGTTAACACGCCCAAAATCTGTACTAAAACTGCTAATTCTGTTTTGTGATTGGCACAGTTTAATCAAAGAATCCTCCCGTTGAACCAGAGCCTTCACGATATTTCAATTTATTATTAACTGAAGGCTCTGGAATCCAGGATAGCTTGCCATTGAATACAGTGCAATGCTTATATTTCTGAATAAATAAGATCATACTCAAAACAGTCAGAACTGCAAAACTATATTGTTAGGGCCAAAAAAAAAAATATGTGGGTTTCCGGTTTCTTCTTATAAAAACTTAGGTAGGGTAGGTCGGTTTTAACTTTTTTTTTTTAAACTTTTTTTTTAATTTTCCGAATAAGCGGACGCCATTTTGTTTAGTGGGTGCTTCCACATCGAAAGATAAATTTCCCTAATATTGCCTCAAATTTCAATTTTCCACAAACTTTTCCTCTAAGTGGAAACACTTACAAGCATGATCCAATAAAAAAGTTTAGGGTCGGCATTTCGACGTCGAAAAGCTAGGTAGGGTCGGGAAACCGGAAACCCACATATTTTTTTTTTTGGCCTAGAAAGAAGTTGAAGTTGTAAGCATTATTGTGGTAACACAGCCATATGTATATATCAATGTATGTCAGTAGAATCATGTGTATAGGCTTTATATATAACTGAGGCAGTCTTATACAAGTCATATCTTATACAAAAGTCAGTTGATATGCTATATTACATGTAATTGCTGATAAGTCCATATATGGAGACAACAATCCACACTGGGTAGCTCTAGGAATCTTGTTAAGCCTGACTTAACAACATCTCGCGTTTGTTTTTAAACTATAAACATCTAGAAATAGAACGTACCGAACACTATTATATACTCACCGCCTTTGGCTTTGCACATATTAAGTGACATAACAAACAAATAAACTAAAAGTTCATTTGCTTCTTGTATCAGCACAAAGGCATTAATCATTACTGTCGATTTGGTCGGGAATAGATCAGTGATTCAGTGGGTATTATAATTGCCGATATATTCTTGAAATCATATTGTTTCAATGCCTCTATATCGAAGTTTAATACACTAAAGTGACTAAACAAGTATAAACAGCAGATTTAAATATAAATGCCTTCATGTATTATAAAATATATTACCAGACAGGTATAGACAGGGCACACGGCACGACTACATCACTATACGAGAACGAAATAAAGCCATCCTTACCTGAATTATTCAAAATATTGTCGATCATTCTTGCGCCAGAGACACAAAATAACACTGTGCTTTATTTACCCATTCATCTAAACTCATATACAGGTCCTAGACTATAATAACCACTTCAATACCGCTATTATACAATACTATTCCAGTAAATATGTGCTTTGCTATATAGCATAGAAGTGATAAAACTGTCAAGTACTATGATGAGAACCACGCATCTTGGTTTAAAGTAACATAAGTAATTGTTTGTGATAACATTAAGTGATATTTGAGGATTCTTTGCACTGGTTTTATGACCAAATGACCTACTTATGGCGACAAAATTAAGAGACAAGTTATGCTTTGCATGGGCTGGCGATTTTGAATGCCTAAAGCGGTTTGTTAGCGAAGATCTGCAGCTCAATGGAACATGGTCTCAACCTGGCGGTGACAAAAAGCTATTTACCTTTGATGATTCAGTAATAATATGGAAAAAGAATAAAAACTTGTTGTATCTTAATGGCGAGAAAGCGGGCGATGTTATGAAGGAATTATGCAAGCAGATATGTAAGCAGGACGAGGACATTTCAGTTGCTAAGCAATCAAGCATGCAAGATGTTTGTGAAGACCTCGAAAGTCTTAAGCTTGGCCAATTAACCAATTCCGAAGCGATCCAAGCTATATCGGAATCGATTTCTAACATAGGACCGGCAATTCGCCAATTTCAAGAGTTTATGGATAGAAATAAAAAGATTCCCGATGATGAATTTCGAACTGAGTCAACAATTATAACGAACGAGTCTTTTGAATATGCAAATCGGGAAAACATCTGTAATGGTAACAAAGCTAAAGTATGCAGCCCTATTGTCTCGAATGAACTGATTAATCCTACCGAGAACAATGGATGTGATCATACAATACCTAATGAAAATGCCTCTACTTCATTTGAAAGAGTAGAACCTATAGAATTGTCGAACGATGTGTCTACTGCATCTCGTCCTATATCAACTAATGATTCAATTGGCGCTGAACAAACTAAAGTGGAAGGAGATCAGGTGACATATGCAAAAGTAGCAGCATCTTCTCCTGTCTCTAAAAATCGTAAATCTATGGCAATGCCTAAAACGAACAAAATACCCACATCTAGCCCCCAGAATTCACAACGTGAAATTGACGAGTTGTCTAGTGACTTCGATGGCTTTATTGGTGTCAAACGAAATAGAAGTAAAACCAAGAAATTTCTCGTAACAGGTATAGACGAGAATGTGAAAGAAAGCCAAATCGTATCTTTTCTTAATAAACGAAATATAATCCCGACTTATATTTCCATTTTCAAAAGTCGACGCAGGGGAACAATCTCATCTAAGATCCATGTTCCTTCGGCCGTCAGTTCCCTGCTTCAGGAAGATAATTTCTGGCCTAAATACATAAGTTGTAAGCCATGGAAATCGAAAGAAACACAAACTATGTGGTCAAAGAAAAGTAGCACCCATCTTGGGAAATATTCAACCTACGTATAATGGCTCATATTCCAGTTATAATCTCATCACGTAATTATAGATATAAACGAAATAGGCGCAACCCTACCAACCTAATTACTTTAAACATTTCAAAACGGAATTTTAGACCGACTAATCAAACCGCTAATAAAACTATATCTAACATGCCAACTATCCTCCTAACGAACATATGTCACATTTCGAACAAAGTTGACGATCTACACGCTATTGTTGAAATGAACAGTCCCTCCTTGATTATGATTACAGAGTCCTGGCTGAATACAAATATACCCGACTCTGCTATAAATATTGGAAGAATGTTCAATACCTATCGGCGGGACCGACTTACACCAGGAGGGGGTGTATTAGCATATGTGAACGCTTGTATACCAACTACATGTCTAAAAAATTTAGAAGAAGATAACAGAGAGGTCCTATGGCTGCTTCTTAAACCCCCCAGAACCCCTAGGCCTTTTAGCGTTATAGTGGTAGTTGGCGTCTACTTCCCCCAGGGCAGTCGGCAGAAAGTGAAAGAGAACTGATTGAGTATATTACTAGGGGACTTGATTCTGTCTTACGAGATTACCCGTCTGCTGGTGTATGCATAATGGGAGACTTCAATCAAATGAAGCTGAGTAGACTATGCAGAAGATTTAACTTGAAGCAGTCTGTAAAAGCACCGACAAGAGGCACCAGAGTTTTGGACCAAATACTAACGAACATGTCAGATTTATATAAAGAAGTGGTGCACCTGCCTCCAGTTGGTCGCTCTGACCATCAATGTTTGTTGTATAGTCCTAAAACAATACAAACCGTGAAGCCTTCTACTCGAAAAGTGCGCCTAACGAAACCATGTAACCTAAATGCACTCGGCCTAAAATTAAACCTTGAGGACTGGAAATCAATATTTGAGGCTCGAGATATCAATAACAAAGTTAGTCTTTTTACAAATACTATAATAGACATATTAGATAAAACAATACCTGTAACCAAGATACGTACCCATGCGTCTGACAAGCCATGGATGACGGCTTATATAAAAAAAGAGATTAAAGCGAGGCAAAAA
>CACRXK020005482.1:11046-27925 GCA_902702795.2 Paramuricea clavata
CCCCCCCCCCCCCGGGATAACATGACCTAAACAAAGGCCAGGTCACAAATGTCCAATATTTTTGGAGTCACATGACCAGTGTTTACCAGGGCTTTGCTTCCCGTACCAGAGCCTCTGAACCGCGCAAAGGCCCTGGGTACGAGGTTGAGAGAATGTCTGATCAAGAAAGAACTACTGAGCACGTTGTCACAACGCTGACAACGGCACAGAATACTACACAGAAGTCTATCTCCATTGTTTTTTTGCGGAAGCGCTATTCGTCATGATTCGTCACTCAGCAAGTACCGTAAACAGAAGCAATCCCCCCCTGGAAATTCTAAAAATGGCGCACTTCCAGGGGGGTTACTGCTTCTGTTTACGGTACTTGCTGAGTGACGAATCATGACGAATAACGCTTACGCAAAAAACAATGGAGATAGACTTCTGTGTAGTATTCTGTGACAACGGTTTCCTTGCAATTCAGTGCTTCCACTCACCAAAAACTAAATTCCCTTTCTTTTTGCAAAATTTCCTGCATATTTTGCCAGATTAATTAATATTAATATTAATAACAGATTAATTGATAATAACAGATAAATTATTAACAGATTAATAATTATTAATATGTGGTCCCGCTGAATGTGCCATTCAGAATAAATAAATTAATGTCTCTCACAACCATATTTTATATTTCAATGCTCACAACACATAAAATCCGAGTATTTTCTTTTGAAATTCTACCCAACATGTGAATTTCGATTCGTTTTGAGGCAGCACTTTCTTGCGATAGTAACTCCTAGTTATAAGCTATAATTTCTTTTTGTATTTAGATTAAATTTTTCGCGTGAAAAACGTACAAAACTGTTTACTGTTTCAAATATGGCTGTTTGTTGGATAGAGAGTAAGTTATAAATATGCCAGCAATTATATATGCTTGAAATTTTACGTTTATTGGTATCATTACTGCTACATGTATGGTATATATAAACAAAAATGTATAAGAAAAGTGCGGGAAAGGATATATGTGTGCCAATTTATAGGAATGCCTTGAAGGAGCACTTTTTTCTCATCACAGACATAGTGCAGATTTATTTTGCCACTATAAAATGAAACAAATATTTTATACATGTTTAATATTTTCATGTTTTTTAAGAACTGCAATTGACCATTTGCGCGATAGACTAAATTTTGATCTAAACAAGTCTAGACAAAAATTTCATTACAGCTTGAAAGAGCATCACAAAATTAGTAATATTCCAAAGTTTCGTTGCGAAATGTCGTAAAATGCGGAAAATATAGCCTTGTGAAGTTTGCAATTTTCAGTCATTTTAGATTACAAACGGGAAATTGACAGCCTCGAAGGGTTTGGGGCTGTTCAATTTCCCGTTTGTAATCTAAAATGTCGACTGAAAATTGCAAACTTCGCAAGGCTATATTTTCCGCATTTTACAACATTTTGCAACGAAACTTTGGAATATTACTAATTTTGTGATGCTCTTTCAAGCAGTGATGAAATTTTTGTTGAGATCAAAATTTAGTCTATTACGCAAGTGGTCAATTACATGCTGATTGCTGATCTCGGTTAAGGTCCTGTCACACTATTGCGTATGCGAGAAACGTATGAGTAGCGTAAACCATGCATGTGCATGCATACGTCCGCATACTCGAAAATTTTTTAACCATGCTTACCTTGCACGGTTCCCCGATTTTTAAATAGACACCTACGATTTAGGACAGCAACGGCTACAAATACAATAAATAATTAAAAAGAATTCAATAATTGCAATATATGAATAATTTAGACATTGTCCTCGCTTTGTTTACAACGCCAAATCACAGATTTTCACGTCTTGATACAACGGCGGCATTTCAAGCCGTAACAAGTGCAACTTCAAACTGGCTTCAGCAGAACTCTTCCCAAACATAAAACCCATGTCTTCAACTTCTAAGACTGTATTAAATTCATACGATTGCTAATATACCACGAATTGTCTTTAGGCCACTATTTGCTGTATATTAACCCGCATGCTTTTTAAGAAAATGGCCTTGTTCGCCATTATTATTGCTATTTCTGACCATTATTATAAATTTTGTGATGTCCTCAAAGTGAAATTTGAAAGAAAGACAATTAGAAACGTTCCCAAACCAAATGTTATAGTTAAAATACAAAATTTCATAACCAAACTGCAAGTTTTTCCCGCATGACGTACACACTTATTAAATATCCAAACTCATGAAGCTATAAAAGTTCTACCGGAAGCCAGGGGCAGGGGAGAAAAACGCCAGACGTTCTGGGTACAAAATTATGAAAACATGCTTCAGGGGTTGCACTTACTGATTTTGTGCTGTTTTTCAGAATGTTGCAACTATATAAATGCTTAATGCGCACTTTTCCAAAATAAATTTTATGGGGAGGGGAAATCCAGCAAATAATGGCATAATGGTAATGGCCCGTCCGCCCGCATCGACTTTAGGAGAAGCTCCGGATGAGAAACTAATATACAAGTAATACAACAAAAAGTGGCCTTTAATACTACCATTTATTCGTCGTCGCGTTGCCTTCCTAAAATCGTAAGGTCTCTAATAACCCCTCCGTGCGATAGTTAAATCACTTGCCGTGAGATGCCTCTATATATACACCCTTTAGTTACCGCTTCGCCCTTTCAGAGAGATTACGACATGCAGTCTTGGTTCATTTATTTGTTTGAGAATAAGTTTCACTTTCACTTAATATATGCGCTTACTACTTGTTTCGTTGGTTTTAATATAGCCTAATAGGTCAAAGCAACAAGAAAGAAACTTCGTTTTTTACATCAAAACGTCTTTGTATACCCAACCATGCATGTATTAAAGTTGATTGTTTATAGATTCTAAATTCGTACCTTGTCTCTCTATGCACATGAGAACAATATAAATGTATTGTAGTACACTCATAGGCGTACGGGATTCATATATCTATTGGAGGAGCTGTGGTCTATATTGCCCGAAAATATTTGGGCCACTTTCTTGACTTTTTTGGGGGGGATTTTACCCCGAATTCAACGAGTTAAGATTATAATGATTTTACGATATAAATATACTGTTAAGAAAGCGAAGAAAAACTTGAAATTACGCGTTGACCGACTTCAAGCCATGACGGGGATTATATATGAACCGCTTTTCATGCGAAAAACATTACTCTCTAATAAATTGTTGCTGCCGAAGGCAGCCACCTATTCTTGACGATGTGATTTTCTCGCACCAGTCCGTTTCCGGTTGGCCGAGTTATGTATAGCCGAAGGACATTTCGATTTTGTTTGCATGTACGAATGTTTGTTTGTACGGATGATCAGATTTATGACGTTTTTTGACGTCACAGAAATTTTAAAAAATAACATACTCCAGATTACGATTTGACTTGCCGAATCCCCTGGTTGAGACTCACGAACACCACCATGCCCATGTACTATTACTATTTGTAAATAACATGCCCCGTGCCTGTTGTAAATTTTGATTCCAGCTTACTGCAAATTTTATGTCTGGCTGTTTATCGAAATATTTTTTTACGTACGAGTAAAATCGTCGGGTGTTAGACACTCTGAGTAAAAGAATAAAGTAGGGCGCATTAATTAAAGGGTTAACAGAGTGCAAGGGCAGATAGTCTCATTAATTTAACCCATTGAGTGCCAGCACTCTCCTGTGACAAGTAAAATCGTCTGGCATTAGCAAAAAATAATAATTTAAAGTAGGGTGCATCTGGGTGCATTGCCATTTAATTAAAGGGTTAATGCAGTGACCGGGATTCCAACAGCTCAGATGAGTGACAATAATTACACCAATTGCAACTTGATTAAGTATACATTATATGCATATTACACTGTATCGGCTAAGGCCATGCAGGGCTTATATTCATAGGTGTACCATAGAACCCTGAAGTGTTATGCTAGCTGTCTGGCTAATTACCCTACATGTGAATAATAAACAATTTTCTATTTAATTTCATAGTAAAACAATAATTAAAAAGAATAGCAGAATGGCAATTAAATTTCTTTTATAGCCACCATTTCTAGGTGCATGTACTTGGTTTTTGGGAAGTCCAATCTCATGACTATATATGCTCTCATATTTTAGAATACTGGTGTTTAGTAATGCATTTGGCATCCGTAAGTACAATTTCTTACGCTGAATCGAACGGTGGTATTTTTAACCTTATTGCGCCATTAATAGGCATTTATACAAATACAATATCATATTTCACACTGTCACCGAGTACACTGCAGTTTTCACGGACTGTTGTTCGATAAAATTCATATCGATATGACACCAATATGCTTCTCATAAAGTAGGTATTTATTAAAACTACGTTGGGCAGTTTAAGTTATAACCTTTTACCTTGAAATTGTCTTTGGCTCGTTTATATTCAGATTCAGTATATTATGATCGTGCACGGGAATTCCACGATCCAAATTTCGGATTTTCAGAGCCGTGTACCAAGAAAAACGCATTAAATAAACTAGCAGGAATGTCCACAGTTACACACAATCCAAAATCCATAGAAAACAGGTACAATTGGTTCAAAATTTTCACGAAATTGTTGAAAACATTTTGCTCACTCCACGAAAGTCCCCGCCATGTTGAAGGATCAAGCAGCTCATTAATATTCTATTTTGTAGCTATCGACGAAGAATGAAGATCCACTATTGCCGATCCACTATTGCCGATCCGTGAAAAATGCAAGCCAAAACCTGTAGTCGTCTGAGGCACAGGGTGCCCCAGCGAGTAATAAAGGCAATCTTCTCTACTCCCAAATGGCCACAAGGTAACGTTGAGGTAGAACGCTTCATGCAACCCTTGGGAAAATCCCTGACAGCTTCTAATCTTTACGGTCGTGCGTGGAAAGACGATCGACAAGGAATGTCAAGCAACCAGAACGATATGGCTAGGAAGGCGAGACCAGTGAACTAGACACGAGGAAGCCCTGGTCCGGGCCGGTCACGTGACGACAAAAAATTGCAGTATTTGACAGCTGCTCGTCAAGGAGTGGCGAGATATTCTTTAATGAAATCAAATGAAATATACAAGTCTTCGAAACAAATAAATAGCCAAAAGACTTCTCAATCGATATTATTTATGTGTAGAGCGAAGTTTGGCACGAATCAGCTGAAATCTCTGAAGATCCCGTCTATGTTTTCTAAGATATACCGATATTTCTGGAGATTTTCAACTACAGGCAAAGCTGCATCCAAGCTGCATCTAGGCGTCTCCATGCAAGTGGTGATTCACACGAAATTTCCTTTCTCTCGTCTTGAAGAATATGGCTATTGCTATAATTAATATTTAGTTTAAATATGCTCTTATAGATCTGACTTAGTTCAATATAAATAAACACAAATATAAACCTCGCGTAACCTGTTTACGCTGTACAGGAGTATACGGATTCGCTTGTTTCGCCGGACACCAACACTTGCCGTTTCAGGAGCAATGCTTGCCTACAAATTTTATCCCCTTCACAATCTTTGTTTTATTTTATCGTATAGTCGCAATTTTCAAGTATTCGGGGTATTCTGAAACTGTAAAACTGGGTGGCGTGCGAATCTTGTAGAGACTACATCGGCCTAGGCGTAGAGCTATTAAGTAAACAGGGCCTAAATTAATTTAGTAGTTTCATTTAATTGTTTGTGTTGCTTTTATTTGTCAGTACAGAATATTGTAAATTAAAATATTACTACAATGCAATACGCGTAGTATTTCATCAGACATCTGCACTAATAAATACTGTACAAGGAAAACTACACCTTAAATAATAGTAGACGTTTCTTGTTTTGTCAGGAAACATCACAGCTCACTTCGACACGGTGTTTGAGTTTTGTAACCGGCCGAGACGAAAGTAAATCATGCAGTCGGGAAAACGTCTTACTTTGAAAAATTATTTTGCAAAACATACTCGTACACACAAGAATCATAAAAATACAAATGTTGAATTGTTATTGTCAACTGTCAAGTTCAGTTATTTTCAGACAATATGGTGTTAGCCAATCAGAATGCAAATTTAACGGCCCGGACCAGGGCTTCCTCGTGTCTCGCCTCGTCCTCACACTGAAGCCCTGGGAACGAGGTTGGTCATTCACTTCGCACCAGGACGATACGACCTGAACTAATGGGCCTTAAGCAGGTTTCCGTCCAATTTCCAGGAATTTCAGTTACCATGCTAGACGTTTTATAAGCTGTTTATATTATTATTACGAGTGTTCACCAAAAATTTTGAACCAATAGCATTAATTCCTCCTGAGTTACAGCGTCTTCAATTGCTGACGTCGGCATTATTTTCGCACGCCTTCAGAAACTAAATTTAGTTAAATTAAAATATCTTGGTTAAGGTTAAGACGGCACTTCTTTCCTGATATAAAGAAGAATTTAAACATTTATTGCCCAAAATGCCTTTATTTTAGCATTTGATTTTTGGATTCGGTGGTGAAGTGGTCAGCGCACTTGCCTTTCACCTCTAAAGGCCGTTCTCGACTAGGCGGAATTTTCCGCATAAATTTTCTGTATAGTTTTCCACTAGGCTGAATTTTCTGCATAGTTCTCTGCATAGTTTTCCACTAGGCGGAATTTTTCTTTGTCTTGTGATTTCTTGGGTGGAACTAATTAGAGAAAGTGTGAAAATTGTAAAGTCAACGCTGTATCGAAAGTCGTAGATCATTCTCCAGGTTGACAGGGTTGTTTAAACACATAGGTCAGGGGGCAGATCATTAATGAGGTATGGACTAATAGCGGCTGCTTAAAGTGTCATTTGTATAAAGCTCACAGTCTTCCTCGGTCTGCTTCACGCCAGTTCCGTTTCTAATGTGACAAGTCACTGTAATACCCTGAAAGGGAGTCAATCTCGTTCCCCGAGCCTGCGATCCTTGGGAAGGAAACGAAGGCTCTGGGATAATCCATGTCAGAAATGAATATGATTGGTTGCTGATATACAATGGAATGTTGCAATTTTGCAAAAATTAATTTTTAACCGTATATTTGTATATACAACATGGCGGCCGTTTAGGAGTGTACGAATATTGTTTTAGTTTTTCAGAGCTGTGCTATATACTAATACTACAAAGGAAATGCAAAGAAACGTATACTTAATGCGTATAATATCACAACAGTTAAATGGAGCGGGAAAACATTACTCATATTTGTGTTGTACAGGTTTACTGTAGTTTTAATCTATACATAACATAATATAGTATACAGTACTGTCAGGACACTGTACAGTCTGTTCTGTTTGACTATAATATCAAATATGTGCTATATTTTGCAAATACTATTTGTGTCAGAAATGGTTAATAACTTTTATTAATTTGTCTTTGTGTTATTTAATTGCGAAGAACTAGCTAATGACTAGTTTCAATAAATCCAATCTTAGGATTTACTGTTATATATTTTATTATTTAATGTTATACTGTACTGTAAACTTTTCAAGTGCAGGAGTATGTAATACTCATTTTATTAACTTGTAGCATGTAACCCTTCCCTATATGGGTGCATGTGAATCTTTTGCTGTTATAATTTATTTATAGAAGAGTTCAAAAAACCTTTATTCTCTAAATAAACCACAATTTCACAGGCAGTGATATATTAACTTGTATTTTTCCAGTCTGCATACACCTACCTAATACATATAATGAATTTTTGGGTTTCACTATGGCATTTTGCATGTTCTGACGTGGGGTCAACCTAAAATGTATTGATGCTTATGCTGTGCTGGAGTGAGCAAATGATATGAAATTGCATGTATTTGCCACCAAACACAAGGCCAACACATACAGTGAAAAATTAATTCACTCTGATGTCTGTGTCTCGATTTAGAGTTGACCCCCCGTCAAATTTATGACGTCATATGAAACACAATAATATACAGTATAATATTACAGCTAATTGTGGCATAAAGTACCGGTATTTAAAGATTTTAATTTATTGAGTAGTACAATATGCCAAATTGGCAATCCCTTCATTAATCTTGTCCACACAGTAATTCAAAGAAGCCCTGCCCTCTGTACGAGGTTGTATTAATTGGATTCTGTCCAAGAAAACGTCATAAACCTTTTGATCCAAATGTTACAAAGTATGAATTCCAGATTGGGAGACCATATAAATATTTTTAATAAATTCATATACTTTTTTTAAGAAATGTTCTATTCACAAAAATATTAAATGATAGTGATCAGCCACCAATACCAGAATTCATTTTCATCAGCTTCCCCCTGGTTATGACCCCCTGCAGGGAACCACCTAGAGTGCAGGTATAATTTTGTGATGAATGATAAAAAATTGCCCAATATAAATGCCGAGCCATAGAAATATTTTTATTACCATGGTCATGACAACTACCCTGTCAGTTTGATTGCAATATCAAAACTTGTTATTTATACTATAAAACAACACATACCTACTCTGAGAAGGGGATGGGCAACAAAACTCATATATTTCAGTTTTTTCCCTTCCTATCCAATTCAAATCATGCTGGCCACGAAAACAATTTCCTGATTGCAATACAATAAATTGCCAAATGACTGACAATTTGGGCTAGTGACGCCCCTGAATGCTACAATGATAGCTAGCAACCTCTATTGCTATTATATCTCCAACCTTGAATGTCCTATTTAGTACAGTAGTTAATTAATTAATGGCAGTAATCAACATGAAGTCAAGTACATTTCCGGCCATTGATAAGAAATATTGTCCAGAAGCAGGGATGGATTTACTGGGGTGTGTGGTGCTATTTTTCATGATAAAGCAAAAAAGACAAAATGAGATACAGTAATTTGAGTAATAACATGATGATAAGTGAACTGTGAACAACAATTACAATTCAAATACAGTAGTTGATGGGCGGGCGGCACACATGACCGACACAACTCGGCAGTCGGCACCAGACCCCTCCCCCCTACCAGATCATGCTGGATCCATCCCTGTCCAGAAGTACAGTGAAATAACAAAATAGGGTGCACTAATGATCGGGTGGCTTAATGATCTAATGAGATAATTAACCAAAGATAGGTAGACATGCAGATGGACTGGTTAACCCATTCAAATACAAAGTCCAATACTTTCCCCTTGACGAGAAAAAATTCTGGCGTTAAACAGCTTAAAATAACAAGGTAGGGCAAAATGAGGCACATTGCACATACTCTATCATTACAAACTGTAAACCTTTAATAGTAATTCCTATCCAGACACAAAATTTGGTTATAATTCAATAATTTGAAAAGTGCTGTTGCATCCCTAACCTACTAAACTGCTGGCAAATATTAAAACATATAAGGAAAGCTATCAGGGCAGTTAAAAAATATAACAAGGATTTGGTTTATAAACTGTTAATTTCTAGAGATGATAACACAATATAAACATGGAATTCACTATATTCATATTTTTAATGATATGTTTTATAAGTCTAAATTCCTTTTAATATTCCTCTGATATACAAATCTTCTGAAAACTTTAATATTATCAAGGTTTATAACCGACTTAATATTAGAATTGAGACTCTTTTCAGGTATTTTAATACTACAGTAGCAATTTATATTAACACACAGTACATTGTAATTGTTTTTGTTCTTAAATCAGCCCTTTCCACGCACTCTTTCAACCATTAGAAACATAATAGCGTTAAACGGCTAAATTATGCTGGAGGAACCACAAATGTCTCTACATTTAAAGCTTTTTCAAACTGACACAGAGGTGAATGGACAAGATTACAATTAATTGTGACATTTTTCTTCGACAACAGCACTCTTCGCGGCTCCTGGCGGCTCTATACTGACCCTGTTTCACACGCAATATTTTTCTGATTCAGTCGCTAACACACCTTTTGTATCCCACTATGAAGAACATCAACATTTCCACCAAAACCCCGAAAAAATAATCATTTTATGACGAAACAATAAAATATTTCAAACAATTTATTTTGCTTTTGCCAGCGCATGCGCAGTTCGGTCGACATACAGTTTTCTGTATGTCTGATTCGGATTATCCCAGAGCCTTCGTTTCCTTCCCAAGGATCGCAGGCTCGGGGAACGAGATTGGAAAGGGAGTGTGCTGTGCAATATATGTATATATCTGTCTGTCTAAATGATTGGTGGTATAAAATGTCCAAATTTATACCACCAAGCACTTTTCCAAAATTCAAATGTTAAAATATAGGCGAGTTTGGGCCAAAATGTTTAAAGGTAGGTTACAGTCCCTTCTGCGCATGTCTGTGATTGTTTTTGCCTGGCGACTCCACCGGAAGTTGGGCAACTCGGTTTGTACTCGGTCCAGTCTCATTTCTCATTTCATAACACGCGCGTTGTTTTTTTTTCGCAAGCGAAGGAGTGAAGCCAGAAGTTTCCAAAATATATTGAGCTTTTTTGAGCAACAATTCGTCAAATAACGAGTTTTTGAGGCAACATGAAGAGTAGGAAAGAATACCACGCTAGCAGGGATGCTTCCAAAGTGTATCAAAGTGTATCTATTTTATTGTTTTCCTCGATGGAGAGCGTGCCATTTCTGTCTGCGTTTCCCCATGATATACCTACATCCTCAAGCTTCTACTAAAGGTTTTCAAGAAAAGAATCCAAGAAGGAGCATTTCACCCAACATAGCTGCTATTCACTCCCTTCACTGTGGATACTTCAGTGAAATCGCTTGTTGAAGCCCATCAATCGAGGTTTTAATGACTATAAAATTCTCTTTATTTACTATTTTAAATTTTAATTATACACTATCGTAGTATCGTTACATACGAACTGTTCTATCTCTTTTATTTACAAACTGAAACCCATATAATTAAGGCCTAAAGATATGATACTCGTGAGTAGGAGTTGTCAATGAAAAAGTTTTAATGAGCAATTTGGAGTCAACATGTTTTGGATGGCTGTTTATATATTATTGTCAGAGTGATAAATGATATAAATTAATCTACTTGACCGTGCTTTACTGTCTTTGACTGTCTTCTCATGGACAACTTGTGCTCACTTAATAGAAACACATAAAAAGTTTCTCTGATCAAAGTATATTTTAATCAAAGCACAGCCCTCGAAAACGAGGTCAGCATTCGGCAATGCCGACCTAAATGCCGACCTATCAACCTCCCAGGTCGCCAAATTTTTGTTAATTCAGCGCTAGCAAACGTTAATTCAGCAAAAGTAAGAAATTTTTGGTGCTGATAGCTGTTAAAAAGTCAGCGATTATAAGATTTGATTCGTAGTTCGATTAACTATATAAACACATTTTGGTGCAAGGTTTAAAAATTAACGTTTAAAAATTAAATTAAATTAGCTCAGGTAACAGGGCTGGCTCGCCTCCATATAAACACCGCCTAAGACATTTAGTTTATAAAACATTTTGATCACAGAAACTTAGGGGGTAAACAAACTCAACTAATAATTACTAGTATATTTTTTCGCCCTAATTGTGACTATAAGCTTGCATATAAGAACCTAGGCCTACAATATAAGAACCTGTCAGGCTAAATATTTTTATTTAGACACCCTAAATAAGAATTTATTTAGGCTAACATTTCAGGTTCTTATTTTATCACATGAAGACAAATCAAATCTAAAAATGTATATAAATTAAAGAAAATAAACTCTTCACAAAATAATGAAAATGATCCAGAACACTGAAAATATCATTGAGATAAATAAAGTGTTGGCAGCTTTACAGTATAGCTTTACACATAGCTATTAGTTAGATAATTTGTGCACAATTTATATACATGTATATACATGTAAATTATACCTCATGCACATACCAAAAATGAGTCGCTTTTCTTTACCGGGATTTAACCTAATTTCCAAGCTCTAATGAGCATGTAGTCACTACATGTATTGTCCAAAGGTGAGGTCTGGGGGTTTGAAATCCGAGCTTTCTTTCTCCTAGATGGATTGCCTCCTACACAAAGCAATCTGAAACACAACCCAGTTCATATTGTACTATGATTGCCTGATCTTGGGCCACAAAGAGTGGCACCATCCCATGCATATATATATTGTCAGAACAAGCTGCTATGGCCTGTTTTGTGACATGAAATCAGACAACACAGTAAAACCCTGCATAAGAACCTAGATTTTTTCCAAAGGTTCTTATGTGAATGGTGCTTACCTGACTGTTCATGTCACAAACTGTAATTATATTTAGTATATATTCAGTATTTTCAGGGGGCATAAGTCCTTGAGTCATATACATGCCCGTATCCCCTTGCATGGATATATGTGTGTTAATAATAATTGTTTATAAATTATATGTATTATCACATAATAAATCTGTTATAATCTGTAAAACATTTATATATAATAAATCATATATAAATCTGTTAAGAAAAAGAAAGATTTGTTGATGTAAATAAAAATTTCATCAGTGTTTCCTTAGCATTCTGATGAGCTCTGATATAGAGCGAAACAAGCATAATTGTATTTAGCAATTGTCCTCTGTCTTGAACAGACACGATGAACTAACGTGATCACTAGATTGACCACCGAGAATTGTTGAAGTTAATATTACTATTAAATCATTCAGTGTCACAAGAATATCATCATTTAGTGTCAATATGAGAGTAATATCAATGTAATATCATAATTTCAAAACATACATTTTTATAAAACAAAAAAGTTGAATATAATCTTAGCGTCTCGTACTCTCGTCAATCTTTCACTCTTCTGTTGTTTACAACGGAATCATCTCCATAGCGCAAAAGAGCTTGAACAAAAGCTGTTTATCCAGTTTTTGCACGGTCAAAAATTTCGCCCTTGGCTTTATGCACCTATCAATGTTTTCCCCCTGAGGGGGGGGGGGATGCGGGCAACCCAAGGGAATTTTGACATTTTTAAAATATTGTCGTCAAAATCCCCACTGTTGGGCAAGGAATGGCTGTCAAAATTCCCTACTATATTCCTAAGAAAACAAGACTTTCAAAACAGTTTTTATATCAGAGCATGCAGAACGTGGAACACTCTACCAATATCTTTAAGAAACTTAACTTTATTGTCTTCGCTTAAACGTTGTCTATTTAATTACTATTTTTTATTAACTTCTAATGTTTATAACCCAGAATTGCCGCACACATACAAGACTGTTTGTGTCAAATGTCACAAAGCCCGTCCTTTGGATTCAGTCAGTGACACTCTGTGCTGCTAGTGCCCTTTCTTTATATTATGTGATGACTTTTTGTTGTTTTTGTTGTGATGCACTATTTAGTGTTTAACTCTTGTATACAATATTTCTATGTATTTTACAACTCACGCGGGGAACCCGTTATTGGAGCTTCGGCTCTGTGGGTGCGCCCTTCCTGTTTTTGGGTAAATTAAATAAATAAATAAATAAATAAATAAATAAATAAGCACACATATGTTTTCCAATGCGAACATACAGTCTATACTGGTTTAAACTTGGTAAAAATTGAGACATTGTGTATAAAATACCTTTTTCGATGAAACTTGATCGTGCTTCTCCGCCATACTTGTTACCAGGCCTTTTAATGTCAAAACCGCGCAAACTTTCAAGATGGCGGATGTCACAATTTCCCGACTCTGGGAGTTGATGCATAGGTCAAATTCCCCTCCCTGATGCTTCATAGTGTGGTCAAAGTCCCCTGGGTCGCCCGCACCCCCACCCCCCTCTCAGGGGGAAAACAATGATAGGTGCATTACCACGAAGACAGGAACTGCAGCCACATTCTCAATCACACTTTTTTCGAATTTCGTCAAGCGAAAAGCTTTCCTCAAGCTCTTCTGTCATAATGACAACAACAACAATGGCAACATGTTTCGAGGGATTGATACCGCATTAACTATTTTCATGATGAGACACAAACTCCAAAGGTAAACACAAATTATTCGAACTCACACCTTCGGGATTTCGGTTCGCCGCCCCAGCTGTTGATATAACAAGTCACACAAGGTTCAAAGCGGCCTCTTTATTCACGATGTTTACAATTAAACAGTTACAGTATAAGATTGTGTTGTTGTGTACAAAAATTTCCAGTGTAGAAATGTACAAACAAAAAACGTAAACAAAGCTCGCGCATGCCCAGAAAGGACTGTAATCTACCTTTAAATTCTTGTTTATATCAGAGATGAAGTCCCATCATAAACCTAACCAAGAATTTTTAACAAAATGTTGTGTATAACACAGTTTCTGAAGGCGTTCGAAAATAATGCTGACGTCAGCACTTTTATTGTTCAAGAAACTGTAACTCAAGAGAAATGAACCCTATTTATTCATAATGTTTGGTGAGCACTCGTAATAATGATTCAAACAACATATAAAACTTCCAGTATGCTAGCTTTTGTTCAAATGCATTTGTCACAAACTTATCATCTACACGAACAAAATATTGACATATGAAATTTGTCAAATAAAATTTGCTCGTGTAAACGGGGCTTTAGGCCCATTAAGTCCATTAACTATATAGACATAGGACGGTGGTGTGAAGGAACAGACTAAGACAACAATCAGAACAATATTGTTATGCTATATTAAATACATTCCATAGCACAAATATACACCTAGTACTTAGATATCACAATCACCTTCGCTAAAGAACCTCCATTTCAATCAGAATTGAGGCGTCCACTAATGTCGCAATCTGAAAACGAGGCTCCATAACTAAAGTGTCGTATACTTTCCGTAATGGTGTATTATAGTTGAACTTTAGAATAGAAATTTTTAGAACATTACCAAAACGTTTCTAGACTCAAAATTACTCAAACTATAATAGAACTTTACATTGGAAAACAATGAAAAGGAGGATGTAATACGTCAGCTGTTATAAGTCTGTCATTAATATAAGAGTTCCCATCTAACGCAAAGATGTCTTGTACATTAATAATGAATTAATTATGAACCAAAAAATTTGGCACAAAAAAGTTGGATCAGTTTCATCTCTCCAACAGCCCCATTTTTTTGTTCAACCTTGCATTTATTCCATCTGTTGCGAAATCAAAATTTATTTTTGTGAAGTGGAAACACGGCAAATAATTCTTTTTGGGCGCCCATATTTTCATATTGGTGTTGGTTGCAAACTGTGTCACCGAAGATTTTTGTTCTTATGATCAGACTTTCTGTAAGTACCGAAGTGGTTTAACGATTCAATTAAGAAAGACTTGAGGGAACAGTTGGGTAATATTTTTATCGAAATTTGACCGCACGTGTGACCGTACGGAGAAAAATCAAAAGCTCAAATCATGTCTATGAAATGCGAGTATTGTAACAAGATGTTTTCAAAGAAAATAAGTTTGGTGCAACACAAGAGAACACACACGGGAGACAAACATGAATGCGATGTTTCCAACAAAAAATTTTCAGATTCGAGCAGTTTAGTCCGACATAAAAGAACACACACAGGGGACAAACCTTATGAATGTGATGTTTCCAACAAAAGATTTTCACGGTTGAGCAAATTAGTGGTTCATAATAGAAGACAGTGTGGAGACAAACCCTATGAATGTAATGTTTGCAACAAACGATTTTCACAGTTGAGCAAATTAGTGGTTCATAACAGAAGACACACTGGAGACAAACCTTATGAATGTGATGTTTGCAACAAAAGATTTTTAAACTCAAGCAACTTAACGGTTCATAAAAGAACACACACTGGAGACAAACCTTATGAATGTGATGTTTGCAACAAAAGATTTTTAAACTCTAGCAACTTAACGGTTCATAAGAGAACACACACTGGAGACAAACCTTATGAATGTGATGTTTGCAACAAAAGATTTTCAAAGTCGAGCCATTTAGTGGTTCATAAAAGAACACACACAGGAGACAAACCTTATGAATGTGATGTTTGCAACAAAAGATTTTCAGATTGTAGTAATTTAGCACGACATAAAAGAAGACACACTGGAGACAAACCTTATGAATGTGATGTTTGCAACAAAAGATTTTCAAAGTCGAGCCATTTAGTGGTTCATAAAAGAACACACACAGGAGACAAACCTTATGAATGTGATGTTTGCAACAAAAGATTTTCAGATCCGAGTACTTTAACTCGACATAAAAGAACACACACTGGAGACAAACCTTATGAATGTGATGTTTGCAACAAAATATTTTCACAGTCGAGCCATTTAGTGGTTCATAAAAGAACACACACAGGAGACAAACCTTATGAATGTGATGTTTGCAACAAAAGATTTTCAGATCCGAGTAGTTTAACTCGACATAAAAGAACACACATTGGAGACAAACCTTATGAATGTGATGTTTGTAACAAGAGATTTCCAGAATCACGCAAGTTAACACGACATAAAATATCAGCACACAAGAGTGAACAGAGTTTTGAGTGTCGTATCTGCAAGAAAACATTCACACAACGAAAAAGTCTCAAACGTCACTGGAGATTACATTCAAGAGATGGATTTTTGTTGTGCAATACTTGTGGCAGAGAAGTTAGTCAGTCACAAGGACGAGGACATGCTAATGAGATACTGAGTTGTGGTATATTCTACCAATGTGATGTATGTAAGGAATTGGAAGCAAGAGTAGCAACTGGTATTGGCTATATCTGTTGTGTCTGCGATGCTGAGTTTGATATTGCCACTGAACTTGAAGATCATATGAGTATGCATGATAATATGCTGCCCCAGGCAAGATAAATTGAAAATATTTTTTGTAACATGTTATTTTTGAAATTTTGCTTGAAATTGATTTGGGATTGTTTGATATTGAAACGGAGATTGATATTTTGGTGATTGGTAAAATATTGAAAAGGAGATTGATATTTTGGTGATTGGTTAAATACTGAAAATGAGATTGATATTTTGGTGATAATTGATTTGTTGATTCAGGGATGCATTTATAATTCTTGGTTTGCAATTGATGTCATGGCGGCCATGTTGGAAGAAAACTAACAAAAGAATCTCATTACAGTCGTGCCAATAGAAGCATTCCG
>CACRXK020005483.1:0-27922 GCA_902702795.2 Paramuricea clavata
CACCAGTCATTTCGATGGCGTGGGTTCGAATCCCACCGCTGCCATTCGACTTTAGCCATTTGACTTGGAATACTGGTATTGTTACTACCGAAAATGTTTGTTTTCGGACAAGAAATCCCACTTTTTGCAAATTACACCTTCTGGTAATACTCCTACAAAAATAATACTCCAAAGAAACGCGTTCCGGTAGTGTGGCCGATTGGTCTAAGGCGCTGGTTTCAGGTACCAGTCATTTCGATGGCGTGGGTTCGAATCCCACCACTGCCAAGTTAGAGGACGTTTTGGCTTTGAAGCCATCTAGAAAATATTAAAATTTGGGAATAAATACTTTCAACATTTTGTCGTGTAAAATCATGTTTTAAAAACTCAAGCCCGCGTGGTTTTCCGCTGCAGACTGTATACCAGTTTGCCGTTCCACAATAATTAATGCAGCTTTAATTAATCACAATGCATTATTCGTCTTTGCTATCTAGAGGTTCTGCCGAGACTTGAACTCGGATTCTTGGATTCAAAGTCCAAAGTGCTTACCATTACACCACAGAACCAGCTGTAAATTAACTCGACTGCTTAAATATCGGCGCATGTTTGCAATTTTAAAGATGCACTGCACGTAAGAGGACGCTTGCGTTCATTAAGATTTCTTTTTTAGAAGCATCAATTCAAAAGCAGTAGATCTGGATTCGATTCCCGGTCGACGCAGTTTTCACTTTTTATGGAATTTCCACCGTTTTCCTTGCGATGTAATATAACACTTTTTATAAGCCCGCCACATCTTCATTTAACATTTTTGGGAAAAGGTAGCGTGGCCGAGTGGTCTAAGGCGCTGGTTTAAGGCACCAGTCATTTCGATGGCGTGGGTTCGAATCCCACCGCTGCCATTCGACTTTAGCCATTTGACTTGGAATACTGGTATTGTTACTACCGAAAATGTTAGTTTTCGGACAAGAAATCCCACTTTTTGCAAATTACACCTTCTGGTAATACTCCTACAAAAATAATACTCCAAAGAAACGCGTTCCGGTAGTGTGGCCGATTGGTCTAAGGCGCTGGTTTCAGGTACCAGTCATTTCGATGGCGTGGGTTCGAATCCCACCACTGCCAAGTTAGAGGACGTTTTGGCTTTGAAGCCATCTAGAAAATATTAAAATTTGGGAATAAATACTTTCAACATTTTGTCGTGTAAAATCATGTTTTAAAAACTGAAGCCCGCGTGGTTTTCCGCTGCAGACTGTATACCAGTTTGCCGTTCCACAATAATTAATGCAGCTTTAATTAATCACAATGCATTATTCGTCTTTGCTATCTAGAGGTTCTGCCGAGACTTGAACTCGGATTCTTGGATTCAAAGTCCAAAGTGCTTACCATTACACCACAGAACCAGCTGTAAATTAACTCGACTGCTTAAATATCGGCGCATGTTTCCAATTTTAAAGATGCACTGCACGTAAGAGGACGCTTGCGTTCATTAAGATTTCTTTTTTAGAAGCATCAATTCAAAAGCAGCGCGTGCTTGTCAGGTTGGCCGAGCGGTCGATGGCGCCAGACTTAAGAGATTGACGAGTCTTCTGGTCCACATTTGTGGGCGTGGGTTCGAATCCCACACCTGACAACCTAGATTTTCTTGCCCCGCCCCTTTTTTGTATTAGCTGTAATCCATGTAAAAATGATGGAAGATGGTTGCCCAACCAAAAGCGTTGATGGTGTAACGGTTAGCATTGCTGCCTTCCAAGCAGTAGACCGTTTTCCTTGCGATGTAATATAACACTTTTTATGAGCCCGCCACATCTTCATTTAACATTTTTGGGAAAAGGTAGCGTGGCCGAGTGGTCTAAGGCGCTGGTTTAAGGCACCAGTCATTTCGTTGGCGTGGGTTCGAATCCCACCGCTGCCATTTGTCTTTAGCCATTTGACTTGGAATACTGGTATTGTTACTATCGAAAATGTTAGTTTTCGGACAAGAAAACGCGCTTTTTGCAAATTACACCTTCTGGTAATACTGCTACAAAAATAATACTCCGAAGAAACGCGTTCCGGTAGTGTGGCCGAGTTGTCTAAGGCGCTGGTTTCAGGTACCAGTCATTTCGATGGCGTGAGTTCGAATCCCACCACTGCCAAGTTATTATTAATGTTAAGCACTCCCAGAAGGGTTTTTCAGTGTTCAATACAGAAGTTATAAAAAGTAATTACTTAATTAAATTATACTCTAAGAACAATATAATATACTATTAACACCTAAATATATAATATCAAGCTAGTTATATTTAAGGTAAAATACTTATTAATACTATTTAATTTAAAATTTAGTCAGTAAAAGATGTAATTCAGTTCTGTTCATCGAGAAATTGTTGAACCAAATAACTTGGTAGCCCGCTTTTAAAACGTTCCAAATTAAGATTATGGTCCTTTAGCCATTCTGGCAAACTGTTCCATAAACAAGAAGCTCGGTAGCGAAAAGAACGTTGTCCGGTCGCTGTTCTATATAAAGGTATTTCCAATAATTCGCTAGATCTTGTGTTCAAATTGTGTAATTGTGATCTTGTTTGGAACATACGACATAAATATGATGGGGCCAAACCATTAAGACATTTATAAGCCATTACTGTATCTCGGAATCGCAACATGTAATTGACTGGTAACCAGTTAAGCTGTTTTAAAGATGGAGTAATATGGTCGAATTTTTTGTGCCATTGACAATACGTGCTGCGAAATTCTGAACTTTTTGCAATTTTGCAATGTTTTTCTTCGATGAATTAGACCATATGGTTGAACAGTAATAGAGTTTACTAAAAACCAACGCGTTAATTAAAAGAATTAACGTCTTCATATCAAAAAGGTGCCTTGCTCTATTAATTTGACACAGGGTACCGACACAAGAGGAAACCAGTTTTGTGACGTGTTCATCGTACGTCAAACCACTATCCAGTGTCACGCCTAGATCAGTGGCAGAGGTCACAGGAAACAGTTTTTTCCCCAATAGTAAAATATGGAAATCTGCCGGTATCTGTTTCAACATATAACGAGTTGCGAACACAAGTAATTTCGTCTTATTGGGATTAATGAGCAGACTATTTAGAGAACACAAAGAAACGACTCTCCGTAGATCTTCGTTAAGCTTAGCAGCCGCTGAGTTCACTTCATTGACGGAAAATGACAAAAGTAGCTTCGAGTCGTCGACGTAAGACTTCAAATTACCATTCTTTGGTACCATAGGTAAATCATTAATATATATGTTGAATAACATGGGACCGAGAATTGAGCCCTGCGGAACGCCATGATTGATGTGTGCGTGTTTCAGAGACAGTCGATCCAATGCGCACAACCTGCTGTCGTCCTGTCAAGTAACTTTTAAACCAACATAAAGCGTCATCGGACACTCCCAATACTTGGAGCTTTTTTAGAAGCAATACATGATCGATACTGTCAAATGCTTTAGAAAGGTCTAGTAGAATTACAGCTACGACCTCCTTGTCGTCCATAGACTTTAAGATCTTATCCGATATAAATAAATTCAATGTTTCAGTGGAGTGCAGCTTCCTGTTTCCACTTTGGTGTACGCTTAAGCATTTCTTCTGTTCCACATATGCGGTAAATTGTTCCAAAACTACACGCTCGCAGATCTTTGATGCAGCAAGTAGCAAGGAAATTGGCCGATTATTTTTAGCAATTTCGTGATCCCCTTTTTTTAATAGGGGAATAACTTCTGACAACTTCCAGGCGCTGGGAAACAAAGATTCTCTTAAAGAGCAGTTAACAATATCCGTAAGAGGTTGAAGAATGTATGGTAAGGCATCTTTGATCACTTTCACAGAAACTTTATCTGGTCCAGGGGACTTATTGGATGGAAAAGAACACACAATTTTACGAATCACGTCACAGGACACAGAGTGAAAATGAAACTTGTCAATTTCTGCTCTAAATTTATGTGGTATCTCTGGATGAGTCGATGTAAGACCATATGAAGTAATCAACGCTTTGGATTCTTCTGCCGCTTTTGCTCCGACTGAAGAAAAGTATTCATTAAATTTGTTCGCTACTTCAACGACATTCCCAGAATAAGTTAAACGTGTTTTTTCATTTCTAGGAATACATTCTCTTACAGTTTTCCAAAGGGAGTTGTTGTTGCTATTTTTGTCATTAATTCTTTTATACACAAATTTTCTCTCGGATTCTCTCAATTTTCTTTTAATTTGATTTCTACATGAACGATATCTGTCCCAGTCCAAGGCCTGCAGGGTTTGGCGGGCAAGTTTATGCAGCGCATTTCTTTTTTTCATAAGTTGAACAATTTCCTGGTCAACAAAAGGGCACAAGCGACGTTTAATCTTAACAGTCTTTATCGGGGCATGCATATCTAATACACTTAGAAATTTCTGATTAAAATTGTCCAGTCGCTGGTTAACGCCCTGGTCAATTGGATTTTCTTGCCAAATCAGCTGTTCTAGATCATTTTTAAACGCTTCAGAAGAATAATTCTTAAAACTTCTTATGACCATGTAATCAGGTAATTTCTTAGGCAATTTAAGCTTTAATATTGAATAAACCAGAAAGTGGTCACTGATGTGCGTTTTTTCAACTCCACTTTCCACTACCAAGCTTGTGTTAGATGTTAAAATCACATCGATGAGAGATGAGGACTGCAAAGTCACCCTAGTTGGTTCCTTGATAAGTTGGAATAAATTCAAGCTGCTGCACAATTCGTTCAACGCATCAGATTCTGGACCACTTTTTAATAAGTTACAATTTAGATCACCCACTACGAATATATCTTTTTTCAAAGTAAGTGCATATGAATAGTTGTCCATGAAATCGTCCACGAAACAGGAAACTGGACAGTCAGGAGGTCTATAAGCAACACATAGCACAATAGATTTCATTTTCTTATGTTGGATTAATATCCACAATTGATGAAAACCCATTGATGAAATTACAGATATATCCTTTATAATCTTTGTTTTCAGTGAGTTACGAGTAAAAACACAAACACCACCTCCACGTTTACCAAGGCGATCCAACCGCAACAGTCTGTAACCTTCAATTTCAACTTCTGAATTTTTTACTGTGGAATTAAGCCATGATTCCGATATCGTTAAAATGTCGTACTGATGTTCGCCATTAAGTTCCCTCAACTGGATCAAATTATCTCTATTTTTCAGAGATCTGACATTCAAATGAGCGAGCTTTAGTTTTGAATTTGAGTGATTATGATTATTCGCGTTCTTTGTTAGAGAAGGACAGTCAATGGTTTTCTTATAATTTTTAATTACAATGCAGTTCTCTGCGTTATGTTGCTTATTACAAAACATTCCAGTAGAATAAACACTCTTCAAATTTAATGTACGTGTCGTAATTCTGACAGGTATCTGTTTTTCTGTATCTGATGTGGGTTCGGAAGTTTTGACGTTGGTAGGTCCTTCACTAGTTCCGTTAGTCAGTATATTACTGGGGATCTCGTTGGTATTGACATCAAAGGAGGAGGATAAAGGGAAGGTTGGGGTGTGGGGTGGTATGTTGGGATCCGAAAAGGAGGAAAATAACAAGGATTCACAGGAAAAGGAGAATAGCGAAAAGCAGGTAAAAATGGGGATTGGCCCATTGGATTATGGAAGGGTCGTTGCATGTTGTTATGCGATTGGCGTTTTTGATGTGGGAAAGCTTGGCCCATTGAATTATGGTGGGGTCCTTGCATGTTACTATGAGATTGATGTTTTTGGTGTAGGAAATCACACGCAGGACCTTTTTTACAGAAACCTCTTTTCTTCAGGAATGGACAAGGGGTTAAATGTTTTGGGTATTTGGATGGCGCTCGAATGGAATGATCAATAACGGGTCCAGAGGCGTTGCTATTAGTGCTATTTTGATGTGGGAAAGGCTGGCCCATTGAATTGTGGTGGAGTCCTTGCATGTCACTATGAAATAGACGTTTTTGGTGTAGGAAATCACACACAGGACCTTTTTTACAGAACCCTCTTTTCTTCAGGAATGGACAAGGGGTTAAATGTTTTGAGTATCCGGATGGCGCTCGATTGGAATGATCAGTAACAGATCCAGGGGCGTTGCTATTAGTTTCGTCCATTGTTGGTTTGGTTTTACTGGTTTTATCTAGTTTGGTTGCTTCGACTGATTTGCGGTTGTCAACAACCTCAATGTCCGAAACGCTAGGTTGATCGCTTACAGAAACGCTAGGTTGATCTTTTATTATAGTTACAGATTCATCGAGCGTACTAGATTCATTCAGTAAAAATGGTCCGCTGGTGTGGGAGGTATTTTTGTTAGGGTCGGTTGACTGATATTTATCAATGGCCTCAGGATCATTAGAGATGGTAATTTTCATACTGTTTTTGGGATTGTTGAACATATAATTATTATTCATTACATTGAATATTGAACTCTCAAGGGACAGTAAGCTTGACGTGAGGAATAAATTTTCTTCGCTAAGTTTACAAATCGCGTCGTCTTGCTTGCGAATAACGGATTCAAAATCTTTTTGCTTAGATCGCATAGAGTTAACTTCCGATAACAGATTGCTTGTAATATCTACCAAACTTGCAAAATCCGCTTTCAGGTTCGCAAACTGCGACACAGGTGGTTCATCAATACTGACACAAACATCCGGCACCGATGGACAAATTACATCTGTAGGTTCGTGTGAAATGTTTACATTGCTCGGGCCCTGATCAATCAGACTTTCAAGCTTCGACTTTAGGTTTTCCTCGGCATTGTCACTCTGTATAATCAGCTTTTTTGAACGAGGACCATGCCATTTGATGACAAATTCCCCTTCTCCATCGCTTCTGAAAACTTTGACGTCTCCTCCAGGAGATTTCCACCTGCCTTTCATATTTAATGCTTCGTTGATAAAACACTTTAGGTCTTCAAAAGTTTTAAGCCATCGGTATGTTTCACCATCATATGTTAGACAACTGAGGTCGTTCATAGTTGATTGAACGACGTTATATTGTGAGTCTGTAAATATATTCACGTAATATATTGACGAGAGCTTATTTGGAAATTAAAACTATTAATAATTTTAACGTAACCAGTTTAAAATGGTTTGCAGAGCTTAAAATTTAGCACCCGCCATCTTTGGGGGATTTAATATATTTGATTTTCCCTATAATACATCGTGATTTTCCAACTACTTTCAAAGTCAACATGTCGCCGGCTAAGAAATTTTGTTGGAGGATGCGGGCATCGGTCCCGCTACTTCGCGCATGCTAAGCGCGCGCTCTACCATTTTAGCTAATCCCTCGACGCCTAGATAGATAGAAACTTTATTTATACACGCTGACCCCGTCAACCGAAGCTGATTTCCACGGGAGGGCGTGTGCAAAAATAGAAAAATGTTACATGGAGATATTAAAATACTTAAGTTTAAAAAGGTAGAATATTAAATTATTTACATGATAAGAAGGTTATTAGAATATTTACAGTTACATCAATTTACTCTATGTCAATTTTGTGAGCAGCGACTTTATTTCTAAAGGATGAAAGAGTTTTGCTTTCCCTAATTTCCTTTGGAATAGAATTCCAAAGGTGTGCTCCGTCATACATGAAACTATTTTTCATGTTGTTAGTCCTCGGTTTTGGTAAACTAAGAGCGCTTGAAATGTCACGAAGGTTGTAGTTTGTTTTCTCACATTTGTATGAAAAAAGATTGGTGAGTGATTTAGGACCCATTTTATTTAATACTTTGTACATCATTTTTGCCTTAGCTTTCTCCCTTTCAGTTTTGAGTGGCTCCCAGCCCAATGCACGTAGAGCATGCAATGGAATGATTTACGTCATTACTCATGTTCAAGATAATTCTAGCAGCTCTATTTTGAAGTTTTTGGAGTCGTTTTGATTGTGATTCACCAGACACATCCCATACTTCACAACAGTAATCAAAGTATGGGCGAACAATAGCATTATATACCGAAATGAGTGTATCTTTGTCAACGAAAGGTTTGACTCGACGAATAGCAGAGATTCCTGCAGTTATTTTTTTGCAAATATTTTCGGAATTACTTTTTCAAGACAAATGCTGGTCAACTATTACTCCAAGAGTTTTGCATTCGCTAACTTGTTTAATTTGCTTATTTTCAATGAAGACATTTAAACGTGAATCAGAATTTTTTTAATCATTGCCTTTGAACCAATTAACATAAATTCTGTCTTAGCTACATTTAGACTAAGTTTATTGGCAATTAACCATTTTCTGAGGTTTCCATATCAGAATTTGCTGCAGTTTCAAGGTCAATTACAGAATCTCCCGATGCTGTCAGATTTGTGTCGTCAGCAAACCATCGAGGTTTTTTTTTGTTTAGACACTGAGGTAAATCATTTATATGTAGCAGAAAGAATAGTGGTCCTAAGATAGAGCCTTGTGGTACGCCACATTTAATCAATCGCTCTGTAGAAAAGGAATTCTTAATTTGGCACTTCTGGTTTCTGTTTGTGAGATAAGATTTGAGCAAAGTTAGAGCTTCTCCTTTTATTCCATAAAGTTCTAACTTCCTCAATAGAATTTGATGATCAACAGTATCAAATGCTTTTTTTAGATCAATTAAAACTACTAGGTTAAACATTTTTCTGTCTAGATTCATATACCAATTATTGGTACAGTCCAGTAATGCAGTTGCTGTAGAATGAGATGTTCGAAAACCGAATTGAGAATCGCTAAGGAGTTCAAATTTTGTTAAATAGTTATACAGTTGATCATACATAATTCGCCCCATAATTTTGCTAATCGCAGGTAAAACTGATATTGGTCTATAGTTTCCTGGAATATTCCGTTGGTCATTTTTATACAAAGGTATCTCATGCCATTTTCCATTCATTAGGAAAGGAGGATAGAGTTATAGCCTGATTGAAAATAAACGTCAATGAGTCTGAAATAGCTGGTGCACCTATCTTAATAATTTTACAAGAAATTTTGTCAATGCCAGTGGCTTTATTGCTGGAAATCCCATGCAAGAGACGACAGACATGATTGACAGTAACAGGCTGGAATGCTGCAAATTCTGATTCAGCAGTTTTAGTATATGTTTCAAAACTATAATTTGAGGTATCAATTTTGCTAGCTAAATCAGGTCCAATATTTGAAAAGTAATCACTAAAGCCCTCTGCAATATCTTTGGGAGTTGTAAAAATTTCCCCCCCTAGATTAATCTCATTCACCACTGTTGGTTTCTTTTGCCTACCTAATAAGTTGTTTATACTTTTCCAAGCTTTTTTAGGATTGAATTTTTGACCAGCTATTTTTGAGGAATAGTCATCTTTTTTGGCATTCCTTAGTTCTATGTTTACTTTGTTTCTAGACGTTTTATAATCAAACTAATCATTTTCTAGGTTTGTTGAAATGGCTTTTCTTTTTAATTTGTCCCTTGTATTAATAAGTTTCTTTATATCACTTGTAATCCAAGGGACTTTTTTAGACCTGATTTTTTTGCATTGAAGTGGTGCATGCTTATCTAGGACTTCTACGAATATTTTTTTCCAAATCTCCCACATATCATTTGGGTCTTCAGCAAAAAAATACACTTGTTCCCAGTGCTGTTTGAGCAGTTCCGCAACAAATTTTTCTTCATTAAAATTTTTCATGTTTCTCATCTCAACTATATTCTCTTGTTTCTTTATAACAGAAATTTTCCTGATAGCAAATATCAAACTATGATCACTTATACCTGTGTGAATGACACAAGAATCAGAAACTTTTTCTGGTGTATTGGTAACCATATGATCAATTAGACTAGTAGTTGTCATAGTTACTCGAATAGCTTCATCTATCAGTTGTGATAACTGATATAATTCATACAAAGACTTTATTTTCTTTGTTGGTATGTTATAATCTTTATCTGGTCTTAGCAAATCACAATATAGATAACCCAGAATGTAGATTTCCTTGTTTACATTATCTATAGCTTTGATCAGTTTTTCAAAATGATCAAAGAATTCTGATAATGCACTGGGTGGTCGGTAAACTGTCGTAACAACAAAAGGTTTGCTATGTGGCTTAATAATTTCAACACAAACAGCTTCCAGTTCTGAAGGAACTAGATCATCTCTTATTTTGTAATTGATGGAGGTACGCAAGTAAATACAAACTCCACCACCATTCCTTGATCTATCTTTTCTGACAATATCATAACCATCAAGGTTAATCATATTATCTGTTATATTCGCATCAAGTCGTGTCTCATTAAATGTAATCAGGTCAATGAACTTTTTTGATATTGAAAAATTAATTTCATCTATTTTTTTAGGTAAACTAAAAATATTCAGAAAAGCCATTTTAAAACCTCTTTCATTCGGGATTTAGCTAAGGGTTCTCATAAAATCGCTGCTCACATTGCCACTTGTTATATCTAATCTGCTTTCTGTTTCATCACTTGCTTTACATGGGCCAGATACATTGTCCAGTCTTTCTGGTGCCCATGACTTTGTCAAAAAAAATGGCTGTCATTACGACTTGAAGCCATGTTGGTGTTTCCAATTCTATCAGACTTCAAGTAGGTGCAGAAAGTGTTGGATGTGATCTCATTTACACTTAGTTTATATATATATATATATATAGGGTTATCGTTGTAGACCGATGTACAATTAGGGATAATTAATGTAATTGTTTTAGTTTACTGATCTGCACACATGTCATGGCAAATGAAGTTTGAACGTTTTGTGCCGTCAATAATATACTTATTTAATCCTTAATATATTGCCTGCATCATGAATCAAGCGCAAAATGCAACAGGTTATGGGCTCAGAAGAGATATTCCTGGGAGATATGGGAGACTTTTGTTTGATGGAGATGAGAGAAAGTACGAGCAATGGGAAATTAAATTCCTTGGCTACATGCGATTGCAAAAGTTGAGAGATACAATTGTGGCATCCGACGAAGATGAGGTTAGTGACGATAAGAACGCAGAAGCTTTCGCGGAACTTATCCAGTTTCTTGATGATAAAAGCCTCTCACTGATTATGAGAGATGCTGTTGACGATGGGCAAAAAGCATTGAAAATCCTAAGAGGACATTATGCTGGTACTAGTAAGCCAAGAATCATTTCGTTGGATACTGAACTTACATCCTTGGTAAAATCAACGCATGAAATGGTTACTGACTATGTTATAAGGGCAGAAACTGCAGAGGCAGCCCTCAAAAATGCTGGTGAGAATGTAACTGAGAGTCTTTTGATTGCTATGGTCTTGAAAGTTCTACCAGAAACTTTCAAGCTCTTCACTGTAGTAATAACACAAAATGAAAAGAAACAGACATTTTGTGACTTTAAAGCAGCTTTACGAAGTTTTGAGGAGACCGAACGAGCTAGAGGAAGCAATTCTACTGAGGGAGAGTCGATTTTGCAGACAATTAATAGACATAAACAAGATTAATTCGGTATAAAGGACAAGAAACTTTGGTATTCTTGTGGCCAACCAGGTCATTTTGCTCGTCAGTGTCCAAATAAAGGGAAACCCAAGAAGAAATTGTGGTGTAAAACTTGCCACAGTTCCACACACAATGATAACACTTGTCGTAAAAATAAAAATAAAAATAAAAATAAAGGCAAAAGCGAGAACAATAAAGCTAACAAAGCTTTGAATGTTGAGCAGGGAGAACATTCATTTGCCTTCCAGATTAAAGCACAGCAGGGTGTTAGCAAGATAAATGTAGAACGCCCAAGCAAACTTCTGGTGGATTGTGGTGCAACTACGCATATTATTACTGATCAATCCAAGTTTTCCAGCTTTGACCAAACATTCAGACCAGAATCACATTACATTGAACTAGCTGATGGGACTCGATCAAATAATGTTGCACTCAAGAGAGGAAGTGTGAACTTGGCTATCACGAATTCTACAGGAAGATGTGTCAATGCCTCATTAAAGAATGCTCTGTACATACCATCGTATCCTCAGGACATATTTTCAGTACAAGCTGCCACTCAGAAAGGTGCTAGTGTTATTTTCCATCCACAGTCGGCAGAGCTAATCAGCAAAGATGGTAAAAAGTTTAATATTGAGAAGCATGGTAAACTATACTATTTACATGTAGGACCATATAGTGATATAGAAAACACTGACTCAGTAAATTATACTAGTGATTTAAAGGGCTGGCATGAAAAACTTGGTCCTTGCAATTATGAAGATGTAGTGAAGCTCCAAGACGTAGTTGATGGCATGAAGGTAAGTGATAGTAGTAGTAAACCAGATTGTGATACTTGTGTTTTAGGAAAAATGACTCAATGTAGGAATAGAAATCCCGATGTTCGATCTAAAGCCCCTTTAGAGCTTGTGCACACTGATCTTGCTGGTCCAGTTGACCCTATGTCAAAGGACGGATTTAGATATACTGTAGCTTTCACTGATGATTATTCAGGTGCTGTGTTTGTGTATTTTCTTAAAAATAAGAGTGATACTGTCGAGGCCACAAATAAATTCCTACCTGATTCAGCCCCAGGTTCCTCACGCTGAGCACAAGGTTCCTCACGCTGAGGACCAAGGTTCCTCACCCTGAGGACAAGGTTCCGCACGCTGAGGACAAGGTTCCTCACGCGGAGGAAAAGGTTCCTTACGCTGAGGACAAGGTTCCTCACGATGAGGACAAGGTTCCTCACGCTGAGGACAAGGTTCCTCACGCTGAGGTCAAGGTACCTCACGCCGAGGACAAGGTTCCTCACGCTGAGGCCAAGGTTATTCACGCTGAGGACAAGATTCCTCACGCTGAGGACAAGATGCGTCACGCTGAGAACAAGGTTCCTCACGCAGAGGACAAGGTTCATCACGTTGAGGACAAGGTTCCTCACGCTAAGGACAAGGTTCCTCACGCTGAGGATAAGGTTGCTCACGCTTAAGACAAGGTTCCTCCCGCTGAGGAAACGGATCCTCACGCTGAGGACAAGGTTCCTCACGCTGAGGACAGGGTTCCTCCAGCTGAGGACATGGTTTCCACGCTGAGGACAAGGTTCCGACGCTGAGGACAAGGTTTCTCACGCTGAGGACAAGGTTCCTCACGCTGAGAACAAGGTTACTCACGCTGAGGACAAGGTTACTCACGCTTAAGACAAGGTTCCTCACGCTGAGGGCACGGATCCTCACGCTGAGGACAAGGTTCCTCACGCTGAGGATAAGGTTCCTCCCCTCATCTATATTAATGCCTGGGTCTGCCCACGTTTTAAGCAATCAGTGCACGCGAGGAACACGCGCGATTTTTAGAGACGCGTGGCTGTGATACAAGAGTGAGATAGTACGTAAAAGGGTTTTATATTTTGAATAGTACTATAAAATTTACAAGAGATTATGGCGAGTATATTCTTTTTATGGATTCAAACCTTCGCGGGTGTTTACCAGGTTAGTATTTTTATAATTTATACACCAATAAACGGATAATTTTTACTATATGTTATATCTAGTCAACTGTCAAGAACTAAAAACCCACAATGGTGAAGTTGAGTCTATGGCTCCAAGACTAAATGTTGAAATATTTATCCTCTTCGAGATCCTCTTATTATTTTTGATAATTTTATATCATATATTAAACAGGGCAAATGAAATATCTATCTATGTATCTATCTATCTGTCTTGTGCGACTGCGAAGCTTTGAATTAAACCTTGAATATTTGAACATCCAGCTGTTGCCAGTGACCTGCCAAAGTCTGTTTCTAAAATATCACTTCGCGGCGTTGTTTATAGAAACATAAGATGATAACAGAATGGCAGTATGTTTCAATTTAAGTATCTGAGAACAATTTAAACAACAATACATCACTCGAAAATGCAAAAAGGAGAGCGTTTTTACAGCTCCCCAAAGCATTTGTTTTGTGCCAGGCAGTGCCAGTGTGTAGTATACTGTATAAACAATATGATAATATATGTAGCATTTTTACAGCTTAACGCGACTACACTATATATTAAAACGTGAAATACATTATTTACTCTGTCTATTAATGCCGGACAATTTTACTTGTCAAGGGGCAAGCACCTTAATTTTCCACTGGCTACTAAAGACTCAATGTCTTGACAACATAAGTTTCCACTATTCACAGCATACTATTAAGCTTAATTTATCATTTAATTAAATGTTTAATTATACTATCCATACTGTAAAACAGTTTCTACTGGCTGCCGAAAGACTCTAGGTCTTGACAACCTGCTGACTAAAGACTCGAAGTCTTGACAACATAAGTATCCACTATTCACAGTATACTAGTTTAATTTATCATTTAATTAAATGTTTAATTATACTATCCATACTGTAAAACAGTTTCCACTGGCTGCCGAAAGACTCTAGGTCTTGACAACCTGCTGACTAAAGACTCAAAGTCTTGACAACATAAGTTTCCACTATTCACAGCATACTATTAAGCTTAATTTATCATTTAATTAAATGTTTATACTATCCATACTGTAAAACAGTTTCCACTGGCTGCCGAAAGACTCTAGATCTTGACAACCTGCTGACTAAAGACTCGAAGTCTTCACAACATGAGTTTCCACTATTCACAGCATTCTATTTAGTTTAATTTATCATTTAATTAAATGTTTAATTATGCTATCCATACTGTAAAAGAGTTTCCACTGGCTGCCGAAAGACTCTAGGTCTTGACAACCTGCTGACTAAAGACTCGAAGTCTTGACAACATAAGTTTCCACTATTCACAGCATACTATTAAGCTTAATTTATCATTTAATTAAATGTTTAATTATGCTATCCATACTGTAAAACAGTTTCCACTGGCTGCCAAAAGACTCTAGGTCTTGACAACCTGCTGACTAAAGACTCAAAGTCTTGACAACATAAGTTTCCACTATTCACAGTATACTATTTAGTTTAATTTATCATTTAATTAAATGTTTAATTATACTATCCATACTGTAAAACAGTTTCCACTGGCTGCCGAAAGACTCTAGGTCTTGACAACCTGCTGACTAAAGACTCGAAGTCTTGACAACATAAGTTTCCACTATTCACAGTATTCTATTTAGTTTAATTTATAATTTAATCTTTTAATTTTAATTTATCTGTACTTTTACATGGTTAGTTTCCACTGGACACCTGACTAAAAACTCTTGACAACATATATTTTAGCAACTTAGAGAATGAAAATAGTTGGAGTGATCATTGTAAATAGTTTTTCTAATGTACATAGTGGCAATGCACCCGGCCCTGCTATTTTACTCTGTATAATGCCAGGCAATTCAGGTTTGTTATAACGTCTTAATTTCTGCAATTTGTGTATATAGGTGCAGGTGCTGGCAAAATTACAGCCTTCATTGTACATTTTCCTTCAAGATTCTCATTACTTCTGCCATAATTGGTCTCGACGCTGGCTTGGCATCTTTGCAATGCCTTCCTAAGGATTCCAGACAGGCGTTTGGCAATTTCTTTCCAATGGTATATATGATTACCCCAAACGAAAAAAACGTCACTGGATGTACTCACAGGCTGACCTCGCAAAACCTCTGTGGCAATATGGTTGTAAAAAGAAGTGTACTTTCGAGCTTTTGGCCTAGAAATTAAGCAAGCCTTACCAAAGTCTATCAGAAAACCTTTCTTTCCTGTAACAAGAACATTGTTTGACTTGACATCACAGTGCAAAAAACCCTTGATGTGAACATGAAAAAGAGCTTCTGCAATGTCAAGTAAAACTGAGATCCACTCATTTGCGGAAAGTAACAAATGTTTTGGTATGGTTTGGTGCAACAACTTATGAATTGTTACTGATTCCAAATTCTCATCACCAACAAACTGCATAACTAAAGAGAAAGGTTTTTCTTCAATTTGGACCCCTAATAAATATGGAATAGATGCATGAGTTAGTGTATTCATACATTGTGCCTCATTCATAACTGCTTTTAAATCAGATGTTGGCAGCTTCTTCTCAACAACAGTAATCCCAAATCTCTTAAACGTTTTAAGAAAACAATCCCCATAGGTTCCAGAGCCAACAGGAATAGTGGCTGAGTTATTTACTTCCAATGGCAACAACTCACATGGCCTAATTTGTTTTACTGAAGCAGTACTCATTTTGGTTAGTGAGGCATTACCAGTTGCAGCAGTATCCATTGAAACCTATAACATTAGTAATAGAATTAAATTTCTACGCCGGGTCAGCTCTTCCCAAAAATCGGCCATCTGATATAAACTTTTTCAATATATTTTGGATGGACATGAAACTTGCTACATCAATATAACTTTCCATTCCGAACAGTCGTATGTTTTTTATTTTTGAGATTTAACGGTTTTTGGCGGGAAAATGACGTCACGAAACCTCCAGTTAAAATTTATTTTCAATATCTTAATAGTTTTTAAGCAGAATGTGGAAGATCATGTCATGAAGAGTTCAAAACTGAAAACAGATTTTAAATATCTTAATCTAATCACGAGATACAGGGAGTTTAGAATCGAATTTTCCACCATTTTGTTACTATTTTTAGATTTTTCACGGTTTTTGTAGTGAAATAACTTTGGATTAGGTTTAGATATTTAAAATCCGTTTTCAGTTTTGAACTGTTCATGACATGTTCTTCCAAATTCTGCGACAAAACTATTAAGATATTGAAAGTAAATTTTAACTGGAGGTTTCGTGACGTCATTTTCCCGCCAAAAACCGTTAAATCTCAAAAATAAAAAACATACGATTGTTCGGAATGGAAAGTTATTTTGATGTAGCAAGTTTCATGTCCATCCGAAATGTATTGAAAAAGTTTATATCAGATGGCCGATTTTTGGGAAGAGCTGACCCGGCGTGGATTTAAAGCTTCACCGCCTTCAGATTAAATTTCGAAACGAAAATACATCTATATTCTGGTCAATATATAGCAAGGACAATTATAACTCTTCAAGACTAAAGCCAGTAACACAAGTGACAAAATATTCATGGCAAAGCCGGCGTGCTTCTTATGCTAGCATAAAATGCTACTTATGATATCAAGTTATTACAACTGCAGATGTTTTATTCATTTTAGCCATACATTGGCCGATCACAGAAACATTAACACCTTATCTTTTTCGTTAAAAGCAAACAAATATTATAATGAAATTTCCCTTCGCCATGCAAGAGAAAACTTCAACTGTACTGCTATCAAGTACATATATATGTTATTTACCGGCTGCGAGGTCCGGATGAGAAAAACTGTGCCCGAGGTCTTGAAAACGGCCCAAGCCCGAAGGGCGAGGCACGTTTTCAGGACCGAGTGCACAGTTTTTCTCATCCGGACCGACGCTGCCGGTAAATAACGTGTTTATTTTTTATCGGATGTAAAAATTAAATTCATTAAAATTCGAGCGTTGCTTGCGAACTAATTTGAGATCAGTGCACTGGTTGTGTATTTTCAAAGCGAGCCTGACAAAAATTGAAAAGTTGAAAGATATAAAATACGAATACGAAAACTCGAGAAAACGGCCAAGAAACACACAAAAAGACGTATAGTTTCAGTAAAAATGTACAGGCTTTTTTCATGAATATGGTAGCAAAGTAGCTTTGGAATAAAAACTTTTATGCCTGGCGTTTTGGCTGTAACAAAATCAGTTGCTCCTGACAACGACAGGTTCATGTTCAGATCCGATCAAAAATATATAAAAATGAATCTGTTTTGATGTAATCAACGTTTTTCTACTAAAAAGACAATGAAAAAGGTATGTTACCTTTATATTTTTGTATTTTTTCTTGTCGTTTCACGATAATATGCTTGAAAAAAGTGTTTTAAAACACAAACTTTAATTTACTTTGTTTACAATATTTATATCATTAGAGAATAATATTCGTGACTTGTTTTCACTGCTGCAGTTAAACCTTCTTTTAATTAAATGGGAAAAAAAATATTTTACAATATCTGTTTAAGCTGTAATTTTTTCGCTTTTAAGTGGCCGAATACATGAGTATTTAAAAATATATAGTTTTCTCGACGTACAAGTTTTATACATGTCAAAATTAAACTTCCGACTTTCTGTCGCATTTTTATCAAAATGTTGACAAATCTTGTGAACATCGTGCTTAGTATGAAGCCTTTTAGTGCCTGATGCAGTTTATTTTCACAGGGCCGTTGCGAAGGGATATGGATTGGGGGGGGGGTGTCGAAGGTCAAATTGCCGAGTGACGCTAGTTGAATTTGCCGAGTTTTTCAAAAGTTTGTAAAGGTTAGATATAGGTAATGAGAATCATATTGGTGTGCTGGTAACTGAGGGACACCAATATGGCTCTTGTTTTGAAATGGATGCCTGTTCGTGGGTTGTTGCTTTATATTAAACATATAAAGCTGAAAAAAAATTTAAATTTAACATAATTTATACTGTGTTTTCATAAGTCCTAAATCGAGACTGAAACTATGTACACACGGGTCACGTTTTTGAGCGTTTTTGCAGTGCCGTTTTCAAATTTAGCGTTTAGGCGCCTTGTTCACGTTGATCGTTTTTCTCGCAACATTTTCTGACAAAGCACTAGTTTTTTATAGTCTTCGTTTCCAAATTCAAACACGGAATTTCATTTTCGCCTTCTACTTTTCTGTTTACACAATAACAAAGTGCCAAAACTACCAAACGTTTCAGACATAAAGAACGAATATTTGGCATCGTTTTCACTATTTGAAACGTTTTTGCTTCCTGACGTCGTTTTCATACGTTTTCGTGTGAACAGAAGTACGTGAAATGAAATGAAAGAAATGAACGCATTAATTACAACCAAAAACCGAAAAACGCTCGGAAACGGTACCGTGTGCATATAGTCGAGTAACGAGTGTCTTAGACTGTGGTGCAGACGCGCATCTCCGCAAAGTCAGAAAAGTTATCCAAGTACTACCCTGGTTCCAGAGGTTTATTTTTATTATTTTCATTGCGAAGGGGAGAGGAAAAATAAACCTTTGGTTGAAAGCGGCAATTCATTCATTGAGCCGCGCCAATCAGTTTGAATTAGGGTCAGATCCTGACTCTGTCTCCTGATTGGATGATGGTATTAAAGCTCTCTGATTGGTTATAGATGTTCTATTTGAACCAATCAGAGAACTTTAATACAATCACCCAGTCAGGAGACAGAGTCAGGATCTGACCCTAATTCAAACTGATTGGCGCAGCTCAATGAATCAATTGCCGCTTTCAACCAGAGGTTTATTTTCCCTCTCCCCTTCGCAATGAAAATAATAAGAATAAACCTCTGGAACCAGGGTATCCAAGTATCTTCATGTGATTGCATTGATATTTTGTTTCAATATTTTCATGGCAATTTGATGAATTTGACCTTTTTTATCCCCAGGCGCCGAATAGACAATTTATAATATTTTTTTGTATTTTGAGCAGTCTTAAAACTCTTAGTGCCGGATAGTGTTAACTGGGCTTTTGTACGACCCGATTTTCAAAGAGTTTAAATTTTATGCGTCAGAAAGCGAGTAAAACGGATATGATCATATGCAACCGATCGATGATACCGATCGCTGTATGCGGGTATGTCTTTCAAAACTGTAGGCTGATCAGAGTTAACAGTAATTTCGCTAAAGAACTAAAGAAGACAAGTCCGTTCTTATCAGTGGCATGGCTTGTCTTTCTCTTGGTCTTCTTCTCATGTGCTGTGGAGTCTTCTTGAGGATCTTGCGCCTCTGACGACTCAAAATATTCTCTTTGGCTTTGACTGCGCTTTGCAGTCTCAAACGGATTAGCTGTTACGTCTTTATGTGCTACTCGCACTCGGTTTCCCTTATGGTAAGTTTGCTCGTGCCTCTTACGGTAATCGTCGGGCCGTATGTTAGATAACTTTTATGGTTAATACGTTTTCCCTCGTGAAATAAATAATAAAGTTTCTATAGACGTCAAAAATCGAATTACATTCAAGACACTAAAGTTTTATTCTTTTTCTTTTGGGTTTTGAACCGCGCATAATTGATAAAGAGCCTTCGCTATAAGAGCAGTCGAGCGAAGAACATGCCCGAAAACGTGGGTTTCACATTTCAGTCTCCCGTCGATTTTCGACAAATAAAAGACTATTACGCCGGAGCGAAATTATGACGCCACGTTTTAGGTCTCTTTACACCTAAGCGGTTAGAGTCTCACGCAAAACGAGTTCAAATAAAAAAACACAATAAAAACATAATGAAAATATTCTAAAGGAAAAACTAATAAAAAATGCTAAAGAGCAGCAAGATAAAGACGGTGCCGCAGTTCACACGAAGCCGCCATGCAGGTGCTCCGTCTTCTTCTTCCTCTGTTTAGAAAGCGTGCTCAAAATGTAACAGCAAAATGACGTTTTTAATGTAACAATTTCGCTATAATATGAACGCAGCGGCTACACTGTTAATTTGAAGGAGTAGATACTACTCCAAAAAAGGAGTAAAAAAAAAAGGTACCAGTTCACTCTGTTTTGGAAGTATTTTTACTCCAACATTTTAACTCCACTTTTAGAGTACTTTCTACCTCACTAATGGAGTAATATTTACTCCAACAGGAGTAATAAATACTCTAATTTAAAATTTTACTCTCATTTTGGAGAAAAAAATATACCAAAAGTGGAGTAATATTTACCCTCACAGGAGTAATAAATACTCCAGTTTAAAATTTTACTCGCATTTTGGAGTCAAAACTATACCAAAAGTGGAGTAATATTTACCCTAACAGGAGTACTAAATACTCTAGTTTAAAATTTTACTCTTATTTTGGAGTCAAAAACATACCAAAAGTGGAGTAATATTTACCCTAACAGGAGTACTAAATACTCTAGTTTAAAATTTTACTCATTTTGGAGTCAAAAATATACCAAAAGTGGAGTAATATTTACCCTAACAGGAATACTAAATACTCTAGTTTTAAAATTTTACTCTCATCTTGGAGTCAAAAATATACCAAAAATGGAGTAATATTTACCCTAACAGGAGTACTAAATACTCTAGTTTAAAATTTTACGGTCATTTTGGAGTTAAAAACATATACCAAAAGTGGAGTAAATTTTATTCCTTATGAGTTATGGGGGTGTAGATTACACTAAAAATATGAACAAATAGTAAAATTGCAATGAATAAAGGAAGAAAATTTTAATTAACATAACACTTTGATCATAAGTACAAGGATTATATATGTTTTGCTGGTTAACGCTTACCCTGGTTCCAGAGGCTCTTTGCGAGGCGAAATAAACGAGAGGCGAGAAGGAAGAGCCTCCGGTCACATCGGTTGCAAATTCCACTTCCACACTAGGTTAAGTTCAGAATTTCAATCTCCCATGTGATTGGCCATTTGTAAAAATATGTCAAACCGGTTTGGGAAATAAACAAGATAATTAGAGCTATTATTAATAGCTATAATTAGCTTACAGTAATGTTGTTTCGCCTCGCAAAGAGCCTCTGGAACCAGGGTAGTTAACGCTATCAAAATTGCTGTTTATATGCATGCAGAAAGTTGAAAAATTTTGGATCGACCTAACTAAGTTAAAAAAAATTCTTACAAATTCTTTTAAAAATTAAAGTCCTTACAAATTCTTTTACACTACAATTTGCCCATTCTGCAAAATTAATTCCCACCGTGATGACAGAAACTTTGATAGCGCAGCCTTCAGGTATAAGTACAAAAATTTACATGCATTCAATTACAAGTATACTAGAAAATACATGCATGCAGAAACCCTCGCCTTGCTGACAAACAGACAAAACCATTGTATTTTCCGAACATGAAGTATCTGAAGTAGTTGTCATGGTAACACGATAATTTTTTAAGAATATTCTTACAAATGAAAAATCGCCTAAAAAATATCACTTAATTACAAAAGTATTAATTTCCCAACATATATATGTTAGGTATGTTATTATACGTAATATAAGCCTCAATTTAAGGTAAAATTCAACCACAAACGCTTCGCAAAACGTTTTAAAGTCACTAGTGTTCTTTATAAAACTAAACTGCCTTTTAAAACGGCTTTATCGATAAACTTTGAGTTTGCAATAAAATGATTTCAAATTCTCGCTTGCAAATAACTCTGCTTTCTTTTTTATTTAAAAAATTCAATATCATAAAAAAGGGAATCAATATTACTAAAGATACACTGAAATAATATATTGCTGTCTTGTTTAGTTGTTTCATATATGCAAAGGCCGTCGGGTTTTAAATTAAATCCATTATAAAATCAATATTTAAAACAAACTTACCTTCGTTAACGTCGGCTCACTTCTTTTAGCAGATTCTTTCGCCTTTTCTTTCTTGAAATTTACAAAATCTTGCAAAAATGCGAGCAAAAATGAAATATATTTGTGCTATTTGCAAGAAATTTATCAATCATCAAATCAAGAAATGTTTGCTATTTCGCTGTCGTCATGCAGTCGTTATAATGCAAACTTTAAATTGGACCAATCAGTTTTCGCTATTCATGACAGTCCGCCACATATTTTGAGATCAGTGAGGATGACCACCCACCGAAACATCGTTGGTGAGCCACGCCCGCGATATTTGATGAACTTTAGACTCCGCTAATGCTTTCGTTTCCCCGGGTGTAAATAGCCGGGGGGGAATTAGTACCCTCGCACGGCGCTTCGCGCCGTCGGCTCGGGGACTAATACTGCATGTTTACTAGCAACATGCATGATGCAGAGCACGTACTGTAGCTCGGTTAATTGTTAAAATGTTATTCAAGTTCTTGCAAATATTTGTTGATTGCAACCCTTTTTTAGCTTCCTTAGTTCTCTGCATCATCGCAGCTTCCAAAAACAGGAATACATTTGTGCTTGACAGTTGACACAGGGTATTCTGGCAATATTGAACACTTAATAGCAACTTACAAGATGCGCCAACACATTCTCAATTGTTATTGAACTGTTAGATTTCATCAGGATCTTGCCCTCTCTAGCGATGTACAATGGCTTTACATCACCGGACGTGACCAGCCCCCACAAGTCTTGGTGCGACTGGTGCTTCAATGGCATCATCAATAGATTTGTCACCCTGTTTGAAATTGAATTTAAGGAAAATCAGATTTTATAGTAGATGGACATTGGACAACAGATCTCTTTGGGGGTGGCATGGGTACTGCTTCACTCAGACATCCCAGTTAAAAGGAGGTTGTGCTAAAGCCACTAATATATACAGTAAACATTCATATTCCCACTGGAGGTTCCCAACTTATCCAAAAGCCAGAACCAGCTAATTGGTTGCCAAAGCTAGCTACGTGTATGCTAGCCCTGGTAGAAATCTTAGGTAGGATCCTAACAGGATCCTAACAAGATCCTAACAGGATCCTAACAGGATCCTAACAAGATCCTAACAGGATCCTAGCAGGATCTTGCTAGGATCCTACTAGGATCCTATTCAGGATCCTATAGGATCCTATTCAGGATCCTACAGGATCCTACAGGATCCTACAGGATCCTACAGGATCCTACAGGATCAGGATCCTACAGGATCCTATTCAGGATCCTAATCAGGATCCTACAGGATCCTATTCAGGATCCTACAGGATACTATTCAGGATCCTATTCAGGATCCTACAGGATCCTATTCAGGATCCTACAGGATCCTACAGGATCCTACAGGATCACATTCAGGATCCTACAGGATCCTATTCAGGATCCTACAGGATCCTATTCAGGATCCTACAAAGTTCCTAGCAGGATCTTGTCAGGATCCTGCAAGTTCCTAGCAGAATCCTATCAGGATCCTACAATGTTCCTAGCGGGATCTTGTCAGGATCCTGCAAAGTCCCTAGCAGGATCCTGTAGGATCTTATCAGGATCTTACAAAGTTCCTAGCAGGATCCTATAGGATTTTGCCAGGATCCTACTGAATTCCTTGCAGAATCCTATAGGATTTTGTCAGGATATACAGAATCTAATGTCAGGAGCTACACTGCAAAGCACAAAATTACTTGCTTTCAAGAAAATTTTACTTGTCCCGTGGGTAATAAAATATTCTAGGTAAGAATCAGATTTCAAGAAAATTATTCTTAAAATAAAAACATTATTCTTCGTTAGAACAAAATTCTTGGTAAGAAAATTTTTCTAATTTTGTCCCGTACTAAAACAACTAAAGAATGTTTAAAATAATATATTTAACAGCTATACATGAATAGGTTATTAACCTAGGTTATTAATTAACCCATTAAGCTGCAGAGCTTCCCCATTGATGAGTAAAATCGTCTGGCATTAGACAAGTAAAAAAAATAAGTAGGGCGCATTGCGGCTCAATGGGTTAAAGTAATTACTGATAGATAAAAGTAAAAGTTCTCACTCGTAGCAATATTGTTCAATTTCTTGAAAAGCCTTTACCATGTCAGACTGCCAAGTCTGGATGTGTAGGCCAAGTTGAGCAGGTAGAACGACGCAAGGAAGCAAATCACGGCTTTGACAGTTTCGCCATTCTCGAATGTTGCCAATAGCTCCTTGTCATGATCAGCCCTGGTTCAGTATGTCATGGATCAACGGGCTTCTTTTGTAGCCAGGTATTCATCAAGGCCATGTCTCCTTCCTTTTTTGGAAAAAAAACCCCACAAAATTAGTTTTGGTAACAACTACACAACCATTAATTAACAGCTTATTTTTTCACTAACAAGCTATCCTCTGGGATTAGACACTAGAGCGAAATACTACGATGAATGGAATAAGAGAAAGTTAAGGGAGTCAGTTTTGTTAGCCCATATAATATTTAACTTATCTCAACTATAGGAAGGCTCAAAACTAAGAAGATGTATACAAACACTAAATTTGTTTCAGGCCTTACTAAATGAATTTTATAAAATGAGACTATAACCTCACCTCAACAAAGTTTATGATGTCCACTTTGCTCTTAGCTCAGCCTGAGGTTTACTTTTTTATTTGAAGAGTGAATTAATGTTCTTCATTAAGTGAAGTACTTTTGTGTCTAGAATTACATGCATAAAAATTACCAGATGACTGTTTAAGTAAATAAGTGGGTCCAATTGATCAATCAGCTTCTTTTCACAATTCCTCATGTATGCGCTTTCTTCTGCTTTAATTCTATATATTGGGTTAACAATTTTATGATTCAGATAGATAACATTGTGATTTCCTCAAGTTTAATACTCTCAAATATAAATTTTCATGTATATTAGGGCCATTTATACGAGCGAAAATAAGTCGCGGCTTAAATAAGTCGCGAACGACTGGTATAAACAGTCAATTTGTTCGCAAGCGCGGCTGAAATAAGCCCAGGCTTGAAAGCTAGGCCTAAATTAATTAGCCGCGGCTTATTGCAAATTGACTGTTTATACGAGTCGTTCACGACTTATTTAAGCCGCGGCTTATTTTATACGCCGCGTCTTTAAATATTTTCGCTCGTATAAATGGCCCTATTGTTTAATATACCATGTGGGTTCAAACATGCTTTATCGAGTTTTGTCAAACAAGTGCAACCCAGTATTTACTATAATGTGTTTATTCAAAATTTGAATTGTTGATTTTGACTAATATTTGACGGCATTGAAATGAAATAATTCAATATAAATCTCGCGCGCGCAAAATTCAAATTTTAGCAGCCACAACAGGCCAACAGCCACAAGATAAAATGCGTAAATAGTGTCGATGGACGTTATAAATATATGATATAAACAGTAATATTTCATACCTGAGATCAATAAGGCTTTGGCAGGATTCGGAGTCACTTATCCAATACGAAATATAGCTTTTCCTCGGCTTTTCTTCATCGAAATATACTCAAACGAAAAACATCACACTTCACTTGACATTTGATACACGATATCGCATAACTCATTGTGCGCGTGGGCCCTTGTCTTCTAAAATAGATACACCAAAAAGCGCTCCCAATCTATCGCTAGCTACCCTGGATTCCAGAGCCTTCAGTAAATAATAAATTGAAACGTCGCGAAGGCTCTGGTTCAACGGGAGGGTTCTTTGATTAAACCACGCCAATCACAAAACAGAATTAGTGGTTTTAGTACAGATTCTGTACTCAGGAATCCAGGGTAATCGCTAGCTTGAAACTGTGTGAAGCATTAATCTGGGCAAAAAATGATCATAAAAAATGGTGAAAATTTTTATAAGCGAATAATGAGATAGATTTTCTAAAAAAATTATATATTTCAATTCAATATCATATCTCATCTTAGCCAAGCTAAAATTGCCTAAGGGATTAATGGTCATTTCATAGATTTTCTTTTTGGGATCCTACTCAGGATCTTCTTAATTTTTCTGGTAATATCCTGGTTAGGATCATGCATGCTATAATTGCTATTAAATGCCAGGATCCTACCGTAGATTTTTCTTATAGGATCCTATAGTCAGGATCCTGTCAGTTTTCCTGGTAGTATCGTATCCAGGATCCTGTTATTAAATGCCAGGATCCTAGATTTTCCTTATAGTATCCTATTCAGGATCCTGCAAATTTTCCTGTAGTATCCTGGTTAGGATCCTGTTATTAAATGCCAGGATCCTAGATTTTCTTTATAGGATCCTACTCAGGATCCTGTCAATTTTCTTGCTAGTATCCTGGTTAGGATCCTGTTATTAAATGCCAGAATCCTAGATTTTCTTTATAGGATCCTACTCAGGATCCTGTCACTTTTCCTATAGTATCCTGGTTAGGATCCTGTTATTAAATGCCAGGATCTTAGGTTTTTTTTATAGGATCCTACTCAGGATCCTGTCACTTTTGCTATAGTATCCTGGTTAGGATCCTGTTATTAAATGCCAGGATCCTAGATTTTCTTTATAGGATCCTACTCAGGATCCTGTCACTTTTCCTATAGTATTCTGGTTAGGATCCTGATATTAAATGCCAGGATCCTAGATTTTCTTTATAGGATCCCACTCAGGGATCCTGTCAATTTTCCTGGTAGTATCCTGGTTAGGATCCTGTTATTAAATGCCAGGATCCTAGATTTTCTTTATAGGATCCTACTCAGGATCCTGTCACTTTTCCTATAGTATCCTGGTTAGGATCCTGTTATTAAATGCCAGGATCTTAGGTTTTCTTTATAGGATCCTACTCAGGATCCTGTCACTTTTGCTATAGTATCCTGGTTAGGATCCTGTTATTAAATGCCAGGATCCTAGATTTTCTTTATAGGATCCTACTCAGGATCCTGTCACTTTTCCTATAGTATTCTGGTTAGGATCCTGATATTAAATGCCAGGATCCTAGATTTTCTTTATAGGATCCCACTCAGGGATCCTGTCAATTTTCCTGGTAGTATCCTGGTTAGGATCCTGTTATTAAATGCCAGGATCCTAGATTTTCTTTATAGGATCCTACTCAGGATCCTGTCACTTTTCCTATAGTATCCTGGTTAGGATCCTGTTATTAAATGCCAGGATCCTAGATTTTCTTTATAGGATCCTACTCGGGATCCTGTCAATTTTCCTGGTAGTATCCTGTTTAGGATCCTGTTATTAAATGCCAGGATCCTAGATTTTCTTTATAGGATCCTACTCAGGATCCTATCACTTTTCCTATAGTATCCTGGTTAGGATCCTGTTTTTAAATGCCAGGATCCTAGATTTTCTTTATAGGATCCTACTTAGGATCCTGTCACTTTTCCTATAGTATCCTGGTTAGAATCCTGTTATTAAATGCCAGGATCCTAGATTTTCTTTATAGGATCCTACTCGGGATCCTGTCACTTTTCCTATAGTATCCTGGTTAGGATCCTGTTATTAAATGCCAGGATCCTAGATTTTCTTTATAGGATCCTACTCAGGATCCTGTCAATTTTCCTGGTAGTTTCCTGGTTAGGATCCTGTTATTAAATGCCAGGATCCTAGATTTTCTTTATAGGATCCTACTCAGGATCCTGTCCATTTTCCTGGTAGCATCCTGGTTAGGATCCTGTTACTAAATGCCAGGATCCTAATAGGATTCTAACAAGATCCTAGTCAGGATCCTGTTGATTGTAGGATCTTGATAGGATCCTAATTCAATTCCTATTACTTTTAGGATCCTATCAGGATCCTATTCAGGATCCTTTCAATTTCAGGATCCTAACAAGATCCTACAGGATCCTGCAGGATCCTACAG
>CACRXK020005484.1:0-23999 GCA_902702795.2 Paramuricea clavata
GATTGTGGAGAACATCTGTTCAGCGGAGGGAACATTCTCTACACGTGGCACCTTCCGACCGGATCGGGTAAGTTTTAACTCGATAAAATCAAATACAAACCGCTGTATTTTTACGTCAAACGAGATGGAGTCTGAGGCACTAGATACGAAGCTAACGTAGCTTGAAATTACGGTCCAGAGAACAGAGTTTGTGTTGACTTCTGCACGACGAGAACAAATCAAACCCTGGAAGCATTCAAAGCGATTTCACGTGAAACTGACGAATGTAAACGAGCCGTAGAACTCAAGAAAATCGCAAATAAGGAAGATTTATCCGAGATAAACAAATGGCATGACGAAATTGACGAGAAATTAAATAAAGCCGATGTCGAAATAAGTCGTCGCGAAGGGTGGCTCAACGACAAGGAGAAACATGAGAAATTTTCTGCACAAGAAGAACAGCTGAAATTCGAACTAAAGCTACATGAAACAAAGTTGAAGTTACAAACAGAATTGAGAACAAATGCATCGCCAGACACGTCCAATACGACTACAATCACAGTGTCTGAGAAACCCGCCAAGCTTCCAAAGTTGGTGATCTCAAAATTTAACGGATCTTATATGGATTGGCCCAGATTGTGGGGACAGTTTTCCGAAGCCGTAGACAAGAGTACCATAGCCCCTATAAGCAAGTTTACGTATTTGTGTGAATTACTTGAGCCAAGTGTGAAACGTGTAGTCGAAGCCCTTCCGTTCACTCCCGAGGGATATAACAGAGCAAAGTCCATATTAAAAGACAGGTTCGGGAAAGAATCGGAAATCGAGAAAGCATACGTGAAGGAGATATTGGAACTGCCCCACATAACAAGTCCAAGTCCAAAGAAGATTGGCGAGTTTTATGAAAAATTATCTTATTCGGTGCAAGCACTGGAGACCATAAAAAGATTGGATCAAGTTTCTGGAAATGTCTCGATGACCCTCGACAAACTTCCGGCAATTAGAGGAGATTTGGTACGCACAGATCCCGATTGGGAAACCTGGGATTTCCTCAAGCTAACTGAAGCGCTACGCCAATGGGTAAGAAGAAATCCAGCTGACAAGAACGCTGAACGAGAGCGCGAGGAAAACAAACGGAAACGAGACCACCACAATAGATTGTTCCAGGCAAGAGGCGGCGATTTCAAGGTTAAGGGCTGTGTTTACTGCGGAGATGAAAACCATAAAGCTATTGAATGTAACAAAGTAACGGATATCACCGAGAGGAAAAGAATTCTGGCGCAGAAAGGATTATGTTTTAACTGTGCTACGAGAAATCACCGCGCCGCGGAATGTCCAAGCAAGACTTCGTGTCAATACTGTAAGAGACGCCATCACACCTCGTTGTGCGGACAAGCTCAAGATGGGAACGTGAAAAATGGGAAATTGATGACAGATGGTAAAAGTGGTGATGCAATATTTCCCGTTGTGGTCGTAAAGGTTGATGGAATCACCTGTCGCGCGCTTGTCGACTCCGGGGCTGGCAGTTCATACGCGTCGGCGAAGCTCATCGATCTCCTGAAAAAGAAACCGAGTGCGACGAAGATCCAGCGTATCGACATGCTGATGAGCTCGCGAGAAACGAGAATTGAGTCATATGACGTGGTGATCGGGTCCGTGGATGACAGTTACGAAATGGAAGTACGTGTGACAAAAGTCAACAAGGGTGAACTGTTGAGGATTGATAACCCAAGATATGAACAGTTGATACGAAAGCATCAGCACCTGAAACAAGTCGAGATCGCAGACCATGATTCGAAACAGCAACTCCCGATTCACATGATATTGGGAAGTGGAGAATACGCTCGAATTAAAACCGGAACTGTACCACTTGTCGGTGAGGACGGTGACCCAGTAGCTGAATTGACCAAACTTGGGTGGTTCGTGATGAGCCCGGGGGCTGATTTTGACAAAACCACTGTTCCGATGACACAAACCTCTCAGAGTGACTACAAGAACCTCTGTCGTCTGGACGTGCTAGAGATTGCAGACAGCGGAGAAAATGATCAAGAGATGGTCTATCAAGATTTCAAAGAGCAACTTGGAAGAAGCCCAGACGGATGGTATGAAGCGAACCTTCCTTGGAAGCCACATCACGCCTTGTCAGCGACGAACGAGCAAGGAAGTCGAAGGAGATTGGAACAACTTATGAAGAAGTTGCGACGCGAAGGGAATTACGACAGCTACGACCAGATAATTCAAGACCAATTACAGCAGGGTGTGATTGAACTGGCACCTGACGAACCGAGTAAAAAGGAGTTTTATCTTCCACATAAAGCGGTTGTCAAGCGAGAAGCGGAATCGACAAAACTCCGGATAGTGTATGATGCCTCAGCGAAGGAGTCCAACCACCACCCATCACTCAACGATTGTCTCTACCCTGGTCCCCCCTTGCAAAACCTCCTCTGGAGTATCCTGGTCAGGTCGAGATTTTATCCCGTGCTACTCACTGGCGTCTTGGAAAAGGCTTTTCTACAGGTCCGGATCAAAGAAGAAGAGAGGGATGCTCTGAGGTTCTTTTGGAGATCACCCAGTCAAGATAAGACAGTGATATATCGGTTTACGAGAGCACTCTTCGGTCTTACCTGTTCTCCATTCCTACTAGGGGGAGTGATCAGCCATCATCTCAAGTCGTGGGAACTGGAGTATCCAGACGTAGTGAAAGAGATACGGGACGGCCTATACGTAGACGACCTGATGGTTTTGGAGGCTCCAACGTCGAGGTGGTCGCAGAGAAGAAAGCAACAACAACCGAGGTGTTTGAGGACGCAACTTTTGCTTTGCATAATTGGCATTCAAATAGGGAAGAGCTCGAAAACGACAACGCTAAATCAACCAGTGTCGTGGGACCAACAGACGCAAAGCAACAACTAGGATCGAACTCATCCGAGGCCAAACTATTGGGCCTGCCGTGGGACAAGAACGAGGATACCCTGAGCGTTACGATTGGTAAAGAGAAATCAGCTTCAACAAAGAGAGGTGTTCTCTCGGCTCTAGCAAAGATATACTACCCCTTGGGTATAGTGTCACCGACGACGCTTCAGGGAAAGATAATGTATCGAGAGATTTGCGAGTCCAACGTCGCCTGGAATGGGGAGTTCCCAAAGCCGTTGAAGAAACGTTGGGATAACTGGTCTGCTACACTTCCTGAACATGTCACAATTCCGCGAACACTAGCTCCATACCTACAACCAATAAAGGAAGTCACGCTTCACGCTTTTGGTGATGCCAGGATCAGCGACGGTCTACGCCGTGGTCGAGCAAGAGCAGGGTACGACACAAGGACTTGTGTGCGCAAGATCCCGTCTCGCGAAACGAACCTGACAATACCGCGACTGGAGTTGGTCTCGGGCCACATGGCAGTAAACCTTGCGACCAATGTCAGAACGGCACTTACTATTCATCCACCACCAATCATTCACTGCTGGTTAGATTCAAGCGTGGCGTTGTATTGGATCAAAGGCCAGGGAGAATTCTGACAGTTCGTGTCTAACCGAGTACACAAGATCCAGCAACATCGCGATGTTAAGTGGCACTACGTGCCGACGACCGAAAACCCGGCGGACCTAGGGAGTCGCGGAGGAAGCGTTGTGAGCCATACGTTGTGGAGCAAGGGCCACCCCCTGGTTAAGCGAAGCAGCAAAGTGGCCATCCGATATCGTTCTGAAAGCTTCCAGAGAGTGACCATCAGAAGTGTTCTCGCCATGGCAGTTCGTGTTCGAGACGATTTTGACAAGGTATTGGAGTCCCACGCGATGCGCAAATTACACAGAATCGGAGCATATGGGTACGGAGATTTATTCAAAATTGCCGACAGCTACGTAAGAACCGAAAGTTTGGACCACTGGACACCACGGAAATCGAGCAGCAAAAGATCTGGTGGATCAAGCGAACTCAGCAAGATGCTCAGAACAGTGCTCACTTCGAGAAAGACAAGCTACAACTTAACCTGCAACCTAACCATCAACACATCTTCGAATGCAGAGGGAGAATCGAAGGGGAGTACCCAGTTTACCTGCCAGACGACCATCCGTACACCGAGAAAGTGGTAGAGCAAGCCCATTCTTTGTCATTACACGGCGGGGTGACTATGACTATGGCAAAGGTTCGTGAAACGTACTGGATACCCAGACTACGCCAGGTGACCAAACGAGTACGAGGTCGTTGTTGGGGATGTAAGAAATTCAGAGTTAAAGCATATCAGTCCCCACCCCCTGGCACCCTTCCATCTACAAGAACCAAAGGATCGACACCGTTCGAAGTTCTAGGTGTAGACTTTGCCGGTCCAATCCGATATCATACGAAAGGGAAATCTGAGAAAAAGGCTTACCTGGCACTGTTCGGGTGCAGTTTGACCAGGGCAGTCCATCTAGAGTTATTAAAGTCACTAGAACTTGGAGACTTTATTGCATGTTTGAAGCGATTTATCGCACGAAGAGGTAAACCGAAGATAATATACTCGGACAACGGATCAACCTTTAAAGTCGCAAGTACTTGGCTTAAGAAGGTGGAGAAAGACGAACGTTTACACTCAAACCTTGCTGACTTATCCATCAAGTGGATATTCAACCTCAGCCGTGCGCCGTGGTGGGGCGGGCAGTTTGAACGTCTCATAGCACTGTTCAAAGCAGCGTTCTACAAAACTATCGGAAATGGCACATTGAAGTGGGATGAACTGGAGGAAGTGGTGATCGACGTCGAAACGGCTCTTAACAACCGACCATTGAGTTATGTCGAGGATGACGTAGAACTGCCTGTATTAACACCATATTCAATGATGTTTCTGAACAATAACAACGTCCCAGAACTGGACCCCCACCACATCGAAGATGGAGATCTCCGAAGAAGCGCTAGGTTTCTCAAACAGTGTAAAGAAGCGATGTGGAAGCGATGGAGTAGGGAGTATATACGAGGACTGCGATAACAACATCGTCGAGCGACCAGTAACGAACAGACAACACACCCACAAGTCGGGGAGGCAGTGATCATAAAGGACGAGCAGAAGAACAGAAACCATTGGAGATTGGCGATAGTGACGGACCTTATTGTTGGAAGAGACGACGTCGTAAGGGGAGCAAAGCTGAAGACCGCGAAAGGAAGTCTCGAAAGAGCGATCCAGCAGTTATGCCCACTCGAATTGTCATGTGATACAACAACGCCACTAAATCCAACCGCGGAGACATTCGAACCAAGAGCAAAGAGATGAGCGGCAGCAGCAGCTCGTCTACGTATCTAACAAGTGGCGGCAAACGAGCAGGAAAACAACTGAATTCAAGGAAAGAACAATTATTAACTTTATTTGAACGATTCATAGATAAAAGTGTCATGTAGCAGGCATGTATATCTCTCCGAGAACATACATGGGGGAGTGTGTTATGAAGTTTTGACACTTTAGTACATTAATTTCGCTATGTTTGGGATTAGTTGATTAATAACTTTATAATTAGATGAATACTGAGAACAACATTGCCTAATATGGTCATCTATTAGTTTTAGCGTAATGATTGACATTTGGATAAAAGTAAACAATATAGGTTTTTATAGTGCATGTGAAAACAGGGCGTATTATTGTGAGACTGCGAGAAATACGAAGAGATTTATATATGTTTTATACGCGTGTTTATTGTGAATTATTGTGATTGTGGAGAACATCTGTTCAGCGGAGGGAACATTCTCTACAGCAGTACAAGTATAAATACAAATGACAAAGCATTTTTAAATCCTAAAACATAATTAAATCATACGGCACATTCAAGATTTTATCATAATATCCTATTTCAGCCGCGTTCATACTGCTTGGCACATTCGCTGCGTTGTATTCATGGCAGATTTATTACTAATAAATCAACACTATATGATAATATATAGAACTCACAAAGTACATAAATAAACCTTTTTAAAGCATGTCATTGTCATTGCAGACTAGAGGCAAAAACCAAAAAGCATTGTCAACCACATATTCAATGTTGAATGAAAGCATCGCGTACAATGTTAAAAGCCGCGTATAATGCTTGAACCACTGCGTATAATTACGTAACCACCGCGTATATTAAAATGGTGAAAGCACCCGGTATGATGGCGAAAGCACCGCGTATGATCGGCTCCTGTTATAAAAACTTCGATGGACTGTATTATCGTAATATTTAATATAAACTCAGGACAAATTTGAACATATTACACAAGACATATTACATCTCAACGTACAGAAAACGTTTCTTTACGCGCCATTTTGCATATATTATATTGATTATGCCACAGCGAACCCTAACGATAATTTCAACAAAACACAAGCATACGTCACACTCCCCCTGTTGGACATGTATCTTATATGGCCAACACCTTACGACTGTTCGTGAGCTTCATTGGAATGTTCTTAATTATATAACACTATGCAGTATATCTACAACTACCCTAAACCTGGTTCATGTCCTTAATCCAATGTCTTATCAACAGTTCACCTTCGATCGCCGCTCTTCTTCTTGGTCTTTCGGATTCAGTTGACTCCTGAGCACCATTCTCTTGTTCCAATTGTACTTCTTCTTTCGCAAGTTTACAGTTAATCTCCATAGGATATAACAGCTGTAATGGACGCCTTAATGTAGTAACTTTCCCTTTCTTGCTCATGACTTGTACAACTGCACCTCTCGATTTCCCATCAGCCGTGCTATTGACAAGTTCCTTTATTCTTCCAATTCTCCAGAAACTACGCGGATGGTTCTCGTCGTGAACTAGTACTATATCTCCAACTTCCACAGAAGATTTCTCTACTGTTTTCTTAGGACTCTTATGTGCATTTCTCAGCTCTACCAAATACTCGTTCCGCCATCTTCGCCAAAAGTGTTCAATAATGTCATTTAGATAGCGAACTCGTTTGTTGAGGTCATTCGTCGATAGGTCGACTTGAAAATCTTCATCATCAGGGTTCTCTTGATGACGATCAGGTAAACTCAGGATCCGTCTTCCGCTCAGAAGATGGGCTGGGGTGAGGGGTTCCTCGACGTCCTCGGAGGATACATAGGATAAGGGTCGACTGTTCAGGATCGATTCTGCTTCCGTGACAGCTGTAACTAGCTTGTCATAAGACAATCTTGCCTTTCCGATGGTTTTCTTCAAACATCGTTTCAATGATCCCACAAGCCGCTCAAAGAAACCTCCCCACCACGGGGCTTTCTCCAGATTAAACGACCACTGCATTCGTTGCTGCAAGAAATATTTCTTCACTTGAGGATCACGCATGAGTGTCATTAACTCTTTGGACGCAGCCTTAAAGGTTTTCGCGTTGTCCGAAACGACAAGCAATGGCGTCGAACGTCGTGACGTAAATCTCCTAAAACTCCTCAGGAAGGCTTGTGATGTCATGTTGGGAACAACTTCAAGGTGTACCGCTCTAGAAACACAGCAGGTAATCAAACAAATCCATGCTTTCTCGTCTAAATCGTTCGTAGATTTCACATATAAAGGACCGACGTAGTCTAAGCCAACGTACGTAAACGGTGGTGCTTCCTTTACTCTAAACTCCGGCAACGGCGGAGAGTTAAGTGCCTTGTATGCTCTACCATCTTGCTTCTTGCAGGTGACACAATTGAAGAGGAGTTTTCTTACAAAGTTCCTTCCACGGACTAACCAGAATTTCGACCGAAGTTCTGTCAATGTTGCCTTTACTCCCCCATGCATTACCCGCTCGTGACAATCCCGTACGATTAGCGTGGTAAGGTAATGAGCCGTTTCTAACAGGATTGGATACTTTGCTGAATATGGCAAGTTCGAGTTAGATAGTCGTCCCTTACATCGGACGGTTCCATTTTCATCAGTGAACAGGCCGAGGTCTCGGTTCCAGGATTTGAAATTCTCGTTCAACTTCATTTCTTCCTGCAGTTCCTTGATCCATAGAACTCGAGCTAATTCGATGTCGGTGCTTGTAACTTCCGAGTTTGTTGGAGGATCTTCCTGTTTAACTCTCGATTTTAGTAGCTTCATGAACGTCAAGACAACAGCCGTTACTCTTAGCAAACGACTCAGGCTACTGTAGTCCTTACAGTTAATAACATTGCTTATGGAATCTTTCGATCCATGCACTATCATCGTTGAAAGTGTCTCTTTGTCTAAAGCTCTCTGGTCCTTGACCTTCATCTCAATTCGACACTCTACAGGTACAACATCGTTATCAATGTTCTCTTTAGCAGGGCTCTCTGTGGCGGACAACCATTTTGGGCCAGACCACCACAATGTAGATGATGCTAGTTGAGTAGGCAGGATACCACGTGACGGAATATCTGCGGGGTTTTCTACACCTGGGCAGTGACTCCAATACTCTACAGGAACCAGCGCTATAATCTCTTCCACTCGACTCTGTACGTATTGTTTCCATTCCTTCTCTTGCTGCGTAATCCAATATAATGCAACCTTAGAATCCGTCCAGCATTGCACCTTCGAGATTTCAATCACAGACTTCAGGGCTTTCTGAGTAACGTTCATTAATCTGGCAAGCACAAGCGCTGACAGTAACTCCAACCTTGGGATCGTTTGTTTAGTTAAGGGTGCCACTCTTGCCTTCGATATCACCAACTGGACATAAGAGGCATTTGGTGTGATGATTCTGAGGTATATTACGGCAGCATATGCTTTGATAGAGGCATCGCAAAACCCGTGAAGCTCATAGGATACAACTTGCTCGTGTATGTCAGAAATATAGCATCTCGGAATAACAACAGGTTGGACGTCCTTTAGGTTATCAACTAATTTCTGCCAATTGCATTTCAGTGTTCCTTCAAGTGGATGGTCCCAGTCACCCTTCGCCAGACAAAGTTCTTGAAACAACAGCTTGAAATTGATTGTCAATGGGGATATAATAGGATCCCATAGGATCATAAATCTTGGAAGAAACACTGATCACATTTCTCTTCGTAGCTTGAACCATCTGCGCCAAATTTGTAACATCCTTGATATCAATAATAAGATTGTCCTCGTAAGAATCCCATAAGATTCCGAGAATTTTCTGCTTGTCATCGCTTGCTGGAAGGGGAGGACCCACGTACTTCCGGTGTAAGATGACTGCTCCTCCTGAACCAACTGCTGGGACTTGTTGCTATCAGCTCTGGCCATGTTACTTCCGTCAGATGCATTGTTCACTGTCACTAGTTGGTTGGTTTGGCATATACGCTCTTGGAGTTCTTTAGCCTTTGCCAATCGGCTCCTTGAATCTTCATAGAGTTTGAATGCATTGTCCACATTTTCACCTCCGGAAATAAGATCATCCACATAGATCGAATTCAGAACAGCTTCCACGAAACTAGGGTCATCTTCCCGGTATTGCTCGATGTGGTGTTTGACTGTGGCGTTTAGTAGAAAAGGACTGGAGGATACGCCAAACACTACTCTGGTGAATCGAAGTGGGATAATCTTAGGGTTTGGGCTGTGTATATCATCGAACCACAGAAATCTCAATGCATCCCTATCAGACTCTGCTACATGAATCATGAGAAAGGCCTTCTCGATATCTCCCGTTAAGGCCACCTTGTATGCACGGAACCCTAGGATGATGTCAACAATGTTCTGAGTCAGCGAGGGACCACTATACAGACAGTCATTAAGCGAAGGTCCTCTTGACTTCGCCGAGGCGTCGTACACTACTCGCAATTTGGTTGTTGCCTTATCCTGACGGATAACTGCGTGATGAGGTAAATAGTGCACTCTCTCGGCTCCTTCATTTGGTTCGGGCACAGACTCCACGATTCCTTTGTTAAGCTGATCTCTTATCACATTGTCATATTCCTTAAGGACTTCTGGCTCATTACGCAGTCGCTTCAGCAACCCTAATAGACGTTTCTTGCTAAGATCATAGTTATCAGGCAGTTCAGCATGATCAGGTTTCCATGGCAAATTGACCACATAATGATTATTTTCATACTTAATGCTTTCTAGGAATTCTTCGTACACACACTGTGGTTGAATACCGAGAGTTTCTAAGTCCCAAAATCTCTTCAGTTCTTGTACAAGGACATCATTCTTACACTCAACTTCTTCGGAGGCACATTTGAGGGTGTGGATTGTAGCAAGATTGCTGGTGTGGGTTAATTGCCGCGGTTCGTTTCCAACAGGCCCAGAGAGAACCCAACCAAGCCTCGTTTGAATGGCAGTTGGACCACTATCTCCTTGTCTGGTTTTCCCGGTCACGATCTTCCAGTAATGATCTGAACCGATCAGGATATCCACTTTCGCATCGTGTTGCCCAGATGAGTAATCAGCTAGGTTGAGGTTGGCGAGATGAGGGTAGGTCTTGCTAGCATTTGACACGAATTGGTTCTTTAATGGCTGACAAATTAATGGCACAGTAAATGCTAACATTTCAGTGTTTGCTCCATAGGCAGTTTCTATTCCAAGATTCACCACATCAATAACTTGAGCATTAGTCTCACTAGAGCCAAATGTTTTTATGTTTACCGACCTTTGACCCTTTGACTGCAGACCGAGAGTTCCCGTCAGTGCACTGCTGACGTACGAGCACTGACTGCCGCCATCCAGGATTAGTCTCGCTTTGACCTTGGGACCATCAGGATTATCTGGGTTATATATATTTGCTCTTGCGGTTTGGAGAAGGACACAGTTCGATGAGGTTGTGTGACAGACAGTTGCGTCAGGATGGGTTCCCAAACTAGGACCTTCCTTTGACTTGTTGGATCCGCTTTGCCCATGTTCCTCAGGAGGGTCCCTAGGAGGTGGTGGAGGTGACTTCTTACCCTTACATATGCTAACATGATGTCGCCCCTTACCCGAGTAGCACCGTGTTGTTGACTTGCAACTTGGACTGATATGATCCTTTCTTAGGCACACAAAACATCTCCCCGTCTTCCGTAGAATATCTTGACGAGCAGCAGGACTAGTCACAGTTGTACAGTCCTTTGATGGGTGGGACCCCCTGCAGTAAGTACAACTTGGATTATTACCGGCCATCAATGCTGAGGCTGAACCGTGATATTTCTTAAAATCCTTGTTGGTTGCAGGTACCTTAATTCTCTCCCTGGCTTCTAACTCTTGCTGCAAGGTATTTAATAGTTTGTCCAAATTCCATTCGTTTTCCTTAACCACTCTGCTAACAACCAGCTGTAGATTTGTTGGTAGCTTGGACATTAACATTGAAGAAAGAAGGCTACCATAAGATTCAGGGGCTACTCCCATAGATTTCAAGCTTCTAATGTGTGATTGCACCGTATCATGAAGTTGGCGCAAACCCTTCAGGTTGTTTTCAGAATTAACTGATGGAAGATTTAACAGAATATCCATATGTCGATTTATAATTTGCTGTTTGTTCCCAAACCTTGATTTCAAAATAACAATTGCCTCTTCATAATTAGCATTAGTTAAAGACAATCCAGCAATGGATTCAGCAGCAGCTCCGTCCATGAAAGACTTGAGATAATTGAATTTATCAATCGGTGCTAAGGAGGGATTGTTGTGGATAGAGGCTTCAAATGTATCCCAGAATGGGTTCCATTGACTAGGATCCCCAGAAAACCTTTTAAGGATTAATTTTGGCAATTTTACTTGTGCTACATGATTGATTGGTTGGACAGCTGGATGCCCCCCAGGGTTATCGGGTGATGCAGATGTGGTATGGTAGGATGCTCTACTGGTTGGGGTTGATTCACAGTTGACATAGAAGGCTGACCCAAATTTGGCATTCCATTTTCATTTGATGTATCAAGCTGACTTGAATATTGATTCTGTAGTAACGACGTGCTTGCAGTGCTAGCACTAGAGCCTTGGGGTGATGTGGGGGCTTGACTGGGTACTGGTGGGGTGTTACTTGTTGTATTTTCAGTCACATTCGATAACACAGCTAAACTAGACATGCTGGAGGTATTAAGTGCTCTTTCTACATTTTCTAAAGCCAACTGCAAGCCTTCTCTACAAATATCGCACTGTTCTATTTCTTCTTCAATATTAGCTTCATCAACTAGTTCAAGAATTTCCTCATCAAGGACCTTTAAAGTTTCAAGTTTTTCTTTCATGCTAGTTTTAAGTTGATTCAGTTTGGGCACAATTTCTTCCAGATTATTTGGGTCAAAAGAAATAAGTACTTCACTCACCGTCTTTTGAAGTCGTGTGGCGGACGCTCGATGAGCCCCTCTTAACTTTTTCTTCCTCGATAAATCCGTGCTCATATTTATACTAACAACGTTTAAATACAGAGACAATATTTGTCCAAAATCCACAAATAACCAGAAAATTTATATAAGAATAACTCCAATAACCTTAAATCTGTTAACAACAGAACTTCTCCAGGCTCGTATCTCCAAGCTTATAAAAGTAAATTCCCCACTAACTAGTGTAGATCTCACGTTACTGCTCAAATTTTGTTCAAATTCCAGACTCCAACTCGAAATGTTTTGAATAAACCACAGGCTCAAATCCAATATTCTCCGTGATAATATATTTAGAATTGCCGGTAATCCGGCTCTCAAAGGACCATGTTATAAAAACTTCGATGGACTGTATTATCGTAATATTTAATATAAACTCAGGACAAATTTGAACATATTACACAAGATATATTACATCTCAACGTACAGAAAACGTTTCTTTACGCGCCATTTTGCATATATTATATTGATTATGCCACAGCGAACCCTAACGATAATTTCAACAAAACACAAGTATACGTCACAGCTCCAACCACCGCGTATATTGGCGAAAGCACCGCATATAATGCCGAAACCACCGCCGTATAATGCTAAAAGCACCCAACAAAATGCCGTTTGATCACTTTAATCCAGCTATGGCTTTGGCTTTCCATTAAAGAAGACCAAAGATGAAAGATCACATTGCCTATTTGCCTTATGCCTGACCGCGCTGCCCCACGGTTAAAATTCACTGGTACCGTCATGCAATGCGTCAAATAGAAAATTTTGATTTCGACCCACAAAACAAAATTAGGATCTGCTGCCTTGCTCGCTCCGGTTCAGGCTCGCTCGCTGCGGCAGCAATAAACGCCGGAAGTTTCCCCTTAGCTCCGGGCCAGGCTTAATTTCCACACCAGGCTTAATATACGCACGTAAAACTTTAAATCTGTAAAATGGTAATGGTAATGGTTTTATTAACACATTTAGTAGTAGTTACGCTAATTTACAATGTGTTTACAAATTTGGGTATAAAAATGTATATATATATTATATATTTACATGTCATATTCATTAAAATTAAAGTTTTACTAATCTATATCTATTTACAATATGTATAAAAACTACTAATGCATACCTATTTGTACATTAACTGATAAAATTTTAAAAATGATGATCCTAATCAACTAATCTAGAATTATATAAGTATATACAGTAAACTAAAGGACTGTGTTTAAAACATAAATAAAGCAACAGAATTTACTGCTCCGCAAGTTTTAGTATGAACTTGTTAACTTATTTAAAAATAGAAGGATTCAAAGTTTTACGTGCGTGTACGTGCGTACGAAAAACGCAACAGTGGAAATCAGCCTTTAGATCTTAACAGTAATGTGCGTCAGTTGTGTTTATCCCAGCGAGTTAACGCTCCACAGAGCGTCTTGTTAACTATCATTCTCGTTAGACCCGCGCTTAGTTGCGTCATTGTCATAAATTGAAGACAGGTGTGACCACCTTGTGCGACTGCAATGCAATAATACTCTTTTCAACCGTTGCGTTATAATCGTGTTAATTCTTCAGAAGAAGTCGCTCGAGGATGGAATCTTATTATTTTATCAACCTCATATTCATATTTTCTGTGAACGTATTCTTCTTTTTCTCAGGAATATGTTTAAATTCCTTGGTCATACTCAGCTTCTGGAGATCTGTACAACTTCGAAAGAAATTATGTTATTTCATGATAATGGTTTTGTCCTGTTGCGATTTCCTCGCAGTTTTAACTAATGGTCCATTGCTGGCGTTTATCACGATGTCATGGTTGACGGGGAAGTCGGACGTAAATGCTGGATGGGCTGATATTCCCTTGAATTCGACAGCTATGTTCCTTGGTTTTTCATTATTCGCTCTTTTGGTGATGAATTTTGATCGATATTTGGCAACATCTTATCCTATCTTTCATCGAACGTCGGTAACGAAGGGAAAACTTTTAACTCTTTTTGGAATACTGATCATCGTCAACATAACTTTGACAGTGATGGCTGTATACTACTTTGTTATTTCCGACAAAGTGTATGCTGTAATTATTTTTATTATTTTTATTCTTTTCATCCCTGCAATGTTATTTATCAACTACAAACTGTTTCTAGTCGTCAGGAAAAGTCGTAAAAACAAAAGAATATCACCCGATATGAAAAAAACGTTTTCTTTGAAAAACATATCGAGTTGTTTGCTAGCAGTCGCTTGTGTTGTGGTGTTATCCATTCCAACGTTCGTTTACATTGGATTAAGAATAAACTCGACAGAGACAAAAGATACTTTGGACAATGCAAACCTTGCATCGTTCTGGGCTATAACCATATCTTTGATGAATTGTACGTTTAACTGTTTAATCTTTTACTGGAAAAACAAGGTGTTACGTACCGAAGGATGGAAAGTTCTGAAAAGCCTGAAAATATGTCGACGGGTTAAATCCTAGGTGCACTAATAACCCTTCTTAAAAAAAAATTAAGGCTCGAAGGGAACTCTACCTATTAGAATTTTAGTTTGTCCTTACACTGTTTTCTCGTGGCTTATCTAACAATATCTTGTCATAGTAAATGTGAACACAACGAACTACACACTTATATTGTTCTATATATTAATACATATAAACATCATCACTATAAGAAAGACAGTAGCTGTAACTAGGCTATATAAGGCACTGTTATGCTTGTAATTTCATCCATTCCTGAAGATGACTAAAATATAGTCGAATAAAACGTAGAAAAATAAAAATGCTTTCATTTCTTTAAATTGTTTCATTATATACAGGGTGTATAAATGTTATTGTGTGTTAAGTATTGTTAAGTATTGTGTGTTAAGTATTGGGTATTAAGATTTAATTTTCCCATCCTATATAAAGATTAGGCATTTAACTATCGAATGAGATAATTTTTTCTATCATTGCTTTAAAAACTGAACTAACAAGACCAATTTAAAATGGCCGATTTTTCTGCCAATTCCATGATAATTGTAAACGCGTATGTCTGAGTGGAATAGCTGTCAAAAGAATACTCAAATAATCAAAATAAGAATAATCTAGTCTTGGCAATTAATTTAAAGCTTTTTTCTTTCGAAGCTAGAAATCATGATTTTTTTCAAATGTTTCCTGGGGTACTTTGTTTTCTGCTCTCTAGAATCCCCCTCGCGGCTCTAGTGCTCCACCCCTAGAATATAGACCTTATTGGGGTTTGGTGACACTTAGTGTTGCTTCAGTCACCTGCTCAAAGCTCACCCCCCTAAAATTTCTGGCACCACACCAGTAAAAAATATGAAAATCCGTCTATGCTTTAAACTTGCTGAGCACGCGCAGTTGATCATTTTTCGCCCAGTCGCCTGAAAAAAAAATACGGTGGCCCGAACGGGGCACCTCTTCTCCGCAGAAACATGCAGCTTCTCCGTACAAACATGCAGCTTCTCCGTACAAACATGCAGCTTCTCCGTACAAACATGCAGCTTCTCCGTACAAACATGCAGCTTCTCCGTACAAACACGTGCCTTCTCCGTTGAATATTTGTTGGTTTTATACGACGGGGGGAGGAAGAGAAAATCAAGTCACAACGCAACCTCGTGGTCTCAAAGGCACATTATAAAGTTTTATACTATATTAGTGCAATATACTGATTTACATATTGATATATGCATGTTGTATTTTAAATTTTCAAATAATTGTGGAGTTCTAATTAAATGAAGTCGCGCATACAATGTGGAGAGCACTTTGCGGATGGGAGCAACTTTTGTGGAAAGAAGCTCCTCTATTATTTTATGTGCATATATATGTATTGTATTATTTGTGCGTGTATGTGTGTATTGTATTATTGTATTGTATTATTCTATTATTTTATGTGCATATATATGTATTGTATTATTTGTGCCTGTATGTGTGTATTGTATTATTGTATTGTATTGTATTGTATTGTGTGTATTGTATTATTGTATTATTGTGTTGTGTATTGTATTATTGTGTATGTATTGTATTATTTGTGCGTGTATTTCTTACCTATGGCAATGCCCAAAGCATCTTCCTTCGGGTCTACCAAAATTGGGCTCTCGACGATTTTTTTGTCCTTTGTGAATGTGTCAGTTTTAGTGTCCACTGGTGATTTTTCTCTTTGAAAGTAATTCATTATACTACTTGTTTGTGTTACTCCAGTATCACCCATTTTCATCTAGAAAACAAGCATTGTTCTATTAGTACAGTGCATCAGGGCTTTCTGTGAAACTCGATTTGGCACAAGCTATAGCAAACCAGGAAACTTGAAATTTCAATGCTCTAGAGTGACCAGACCAGTGCATAATTACTGGAGGAACCTAAGGCAGCAAGACACAAGTGTGTAGTCTATTTGACAATCATTTTACAATCTAATTTTGTCTCTATTTAATTTTTTGTTTTAGCTTCAGATTGATAGGGATACCAGAAATATACAAGGAGAACTTTAAAATTTTGAGTGAAGGCCCTTTGTCAGGAAGTTAGTAGCGGGGGATTACACGAGCCTTTATACTACTTAGTAGTGAACATAAAAGTGATCATGTGACAAAAAATCAACCAATCAGATGGATTTAGTCAAAACAAAGTGCAAGCAAAATTAAGTGCAGTCCGTCACATCACGGCAGCGATGTTTTGCTAATTTTAGAGATGGTTGTCCAATACTGTCGCATGCATACGGATCGTTCGTTTCGCGAAATTTTGGGCACGGATGGAACACTTGTATAGTCATAACGGTTGGTAAAGACTGAACGTCGATCCGTACGATTGGTAACGGATGGACCGGGCTTCACGATCGGAAAATATGAAATGTCGATCCGTGAATCTAGTGTTAAAGCTTGGGTGTGGCTACGGGAGGTCTCAAAAATGTTGTCGATCCGTACGATTGGTAATGGATGAACTGGAAATTCACGATCGGAAAATATGAATTGTCGATCCGTGAATCTAGTGCTCAAGCGTTCTAGTGGCTAAGGGAGGTCTCAAAAATGTTGTCGATCCGTACGATTGGTATCGGATGGACTGGGAATTCACGATCGGAAAATATGAATTGTGGATCCGTGAATCTGGTGCTCAAGCTTGGGTGTGGCTAAGGGAGGCCTCGAAAATGTTGTCTATCCGTACCATTGGTAACGGATGGACTGGGAATTCACGATCGGAAAATATGAATTGTCGATCCGTGAATCTAGTGCTCAAGCGTTCGAGTGGCTAAGGGAGGTCTCAAAAATGTTGTCGATCCGTACGATTGGTATCGGATGGACTGGGAATACACATACATTTAGAAATGGGGGAACGGTCTTGAAAATCAAATGGGCGTGGTCACTCGATTGGGCGTGGCTTCATGCATAGTCATAGTGAACAGTACATAAATCTACTTCAAAAACTAAGCTATTGCGTAGTACAACATGTCCCTAAAAACACCTAGCTTGTGCGTGGTAGATGTCAAAAAGAAAATAAAACCACAATGACTTTCGAATTTCGATGCTATGCGAGTAACTCGGCAAACAGGCGACTTTGCAAGTTGAATATCACGTTTTCGCGAGTAACTAAATAAGCTTAGATAATAGATATCCTTTGATCCTATCCATTCAATCATGTTAATGTTCTTATTGAATCATTTTATGTCCCCATTGATCATTTTATTGTTCATTTGAATATTTAATTTCGCGATTGTGCGAGAGACGTTATCCGCGCTTATGACTGGTAAGTACCTATCTAAGCGGATGTCAATTATCAGACTCTCGTATTTTTGTGCTAGTCTGCTAGAATTTTATGCAAGTATATCAAGTTTCAGGGAGGATGCTGAGCAATTATTGCCAAAAATAACATGTATGTAGAACAAGTGATGCCAAAATTATTTCTTCACTCATATTTAATCCCTGCCAGGGGGAACAGCGTTCCCCCACGTTTGATTTTGGCAGGGGGGATGCCGTTCCCCTGGTAAAAAAGGTGAGGGGACGGCGTTCCCCCGCGTCCCCCCTGGAAAACATCACTGCATCACGGACTATATTTATACAAATATAGAGAAAACTACAACAAATACAAAAAAAAAAACACAAAAAAATATACGAAACAAGTATGGAAAAAGTTAAGAATTTAATTAACAGTACTGTTAATGTCTGCTTTGACAGGCAAAGACAGACAGAGCTAAACATAAGAAACAATCTGTCTTTGCCCGTCAAAAGAAGACATTGACAGTACTTTAAATTAAATTCTCACATTATAATTTTATTATAATTATTCCATACTATTATTCATGTATTTTTTGTACGGTATTTGTTGCAGTTTTCTGTATATTTGTATTAATATATTCTGTAATGTGATTTACATAATCTTTTTTACACTTTGTTTCAACTAAATCCATCTGATTGGTTTATTTTTTGTTACATGGTCACTTTTATATATTCAAAGTTCTCCTTCAAGTAGTTGAATCAATCCACAGCTTTCTTATCATTGGCTAAGGATGGGCTAATACCGATACCAAATACTCAATACTATCGATAGCAGGGTTTTGAAGTAAAAGTTTCGACACTGGCAAGAAATACCGACTGTTTCAATACTTCTGAGCCTGTGATATTTTTCATTTTGGTCAGCAGCCTCATCATGAAAATGATAGGATATAGATTCATGTCTCGCTGTTTATGAATTAGGGTTAGCGGTTAAGGTTAGCATTCATAAAGAGCGAGACATGAATCTATAACCAAATGATACCAAAAAGCCTAAATAGACAAAAATGCTATAAAAGTAGTTCGAAAAGATGAAAAGTTTTCCCGTGTACTGAGATCTCACTTATTGACAGGCGAGATCTCTGTGACCAGGGTGTTTTTCCCATATGAACACAACATAGCCACAACTTTCCCGCGGGAAAACTTCCTGTCGCATCAGAAACTTCTTCACATGAACAGAACAAAATTATTTGGCTATTTGCTGTGTTGGTGTAGTGTATACTCAGGTGAATAAGATGCTTGCAATGTTACTCTGAGTGTGTATCCACACCAGGCAGGCTTGAAAAATATACCTGGCCATGGTGGGAATCAAACCTACGACCTCTGGAATACTAGCCCAATGCTCTGCCAACTGAGCTACACGGTCAGGTCGGTTCGAGTATGCGATATTTCGGAACTGAGTCTAACCGAGATTGGAACTTTTCCCCATATGAACAGGCCCTAAGTCTATGTGACTACATGACTATTTGTAATCAAATTAAGTCAGGGTTTATATAAAGGAAGGGTTTGGATATTAAAGAGTCGGGCATTAAATAATCTTTTCAGTTATCTTTTCTACTCAGGGGCGGACATATCGATTTTGACTGGGAGGGTGTAGTCATAAAATGAGACCGACCCACCACTGAAATGTGAATCCAGACCGACTCTTGGTGAGTTGGTGTGTTGCAATAAAATTGAGTACAAAGCATGGAAATTGATGGCATTTATTAGGAATTTTGCAAGAACACGTACAGTTTGCTGTGAAACGTTATATTTTTATTAAATGTCCGCGCTTAGTAAGGTTTGACCACGGATTAGCGATTTCGTCTGAAGATCGATCGTGTCTGTTAGATCGCGCTCACACGCAAGAGTCAAGAGTTCACCAAGGCTTTCCTGGTTCATTACTGAACACATAACAGTTTTCACTGATTTCAGCTTTGAAAAGCTGCGCTCGGCTGATGCGGAACTGTCAGGTGCGTAACTATAGGATTTTTGATTGACTGAGACACTTCTGGGGGGTCTGGGGGCCCAAATTTTTGATTTTCTAAGGCTTAGAAATGCTATTTCCTGCATTCTGGGAGCAGTTCAAAGGAAAAATCAATTTCATATTACAGTGACACAATGACTATAATTTTATAATGTAGTTTGCCCCCAATCCTGAGGATAAGAATTACAAATATTTTTGGTCGAACATCATTGATCAGGTGCATAATAAAAAAGCATTTGTGCTCAATTGTTGTAATATTTGGGCGCTGGCCCGCACTTTTGTTATTGGGGTACTTGTACACCCACACAGCCTCCCATTTCTTACGTCACTGTAGGGCAAGAATAATGCTTCTTTACATGGAGAGAACTACAGTCTGTCATTGAACTTGAACTCGATTGACTCATTTACCTAGTTATGGGCCTGACTGTAAGCAACAATTGGAAACATCGCTTAGTCAGTGGAAACAATTTTTCGCTCCGTTAATAATTTCTTGATTGCAGTAGGCACAAAAAACTCTTTGGTAACAAAATTCATATGCATATTGTGTTACATGTGAACATACTTCCTAATATAACTCGGCTAGAAATTCGTTTTTGCACTTTGCATCTTAAAAATATAGTTTAGGGACCGGAGAAATATTGTGATAAGATATTTGATCGAGATTCATCGCGTTTGGTAGTAGAGTAAAGTAGATATCTCCATGTTTGGAAAGTAAATGGAATGACTGATAATTCGTTCATAAACTTGCAAAATAAGTACGTAATATTTCTTCATATTATTTCTGAGCTGTTTGATGCGTTTGAGCAAATTTCCAACTCAATACTCAATAGTTTGAGTCTATCTCGAGTTTCGAAAATATTTCATTTGCTTCGCAAAACACTGCGTGTAAACAAGCGCATAATTGTGAGACCGACTGCACATAGTTTGAGACCGACTGGATCATTTCTCGGGGGGGGGGGGTGAACACCCCCCACATTTACGCCCCTGTTTCTACTGCTAGATTATTATTTTTACCATTTATAGAATGACATTTATAACGCCCGTATTCTAAAAGCTCACTCACACTCAATGCGTGGAAGTTCAATCTGAGCTTCTCTTGAGTGTCAATGCTATTTTTGAATTGGTACGACACTATTAAACCTATAGATATGCACTAACCCTCCAGCTATTCAAAAACAGCAATGACACTCGAGAGAAGCTCAGATTGAACTTCCACTCATCGAGTGTGAGTGAGCTTTTAGAAATTAGAATACGGGCGGGAAGCTTCGAATTGGCACTCATAAACATTCATTATTCGTATAATGTTTTCTTACCTTATTTTATACGTAAATCCGTTTAATATATCGAGGTGTTGACTTTCTTGCGCCTAACAAACAATGCCATGCTATTCCTTCTGATGTCTATGAACTTCGTATAAACAAACATTATAAACTTGCCTTCGCTGTGAAATACTGTAGGTACAGACCTTTTAAACCCAATATTTATTAAATTCGATTATTCTTTCCATTCAATAAATAGTAATAAAGGAATAAAAGACAAAGGTTGTGAAATAGTAGGCAAAGCTGGCCAGAAATCGATACAAAATATGAAATTTATTAAGAAAAATATAAATTTCATCAAAATGGCGCCAAATTGCTACAAGAGCCCGCGAAATTTTGTGAACACCAGCGGACTCCAAATAATTTAACCAAGACCACAGAATCTTATTCTATGACCAAGACTACCTAGACTTTTTAAAAAAGAGGAGATTTTCTGATTTGCACATGAATTTCTGGAGAATAATCTGACTTGAATAAAACAAAAACTAAGAAGTTCGGAGTTTTTAAAAATGTACTCTTAACAGCCGTTGCTATGGCAACAATAGGGAACTTTAGATTCGCTACGGCTACGAAATCTAGTACGACTACGAGATTTTTTCCATTAAATATCAGCTAGACCAGCTACTAAAAACTTATAATAGTACGTGGTTTGGTGCAACTGTTGCTATAAAGATGTGGTATGCAAAAGAAAGGACGATAAAAGTCTGTAGTAGCAGATATTTAATGGAAAAAATCTCGTAGTCGTACTAGATTTTGTAGCCGTAGCGAATCTAAAGTTCCCTAATGACGTTTCAATGTGGCGGATATTTTTGGTTTAATTGGAAAATAAGGTCGGTGACGCCCATTTTTTATTTTATAGCATGATTTCTTTTAGTATGTTGAATCATTTTTCTGATTTAAAAAAAATTCTGTCATGCCAAAAAATTTTAAAATCGGAAAATGTAATAATTCGTAACAATCTCTTTTTCGCATGACAGAATTTTTTAAAAATTATAAAAAAATACTAAACAAATTCTTTTTACGAAGTAAAAAATGGGGGTAACCGACCTTAGTTTCAAGTTAAATAACTATTAATATTTGGGGTTATCCCCAATACTTTGGCATGACTTACGATTTCAAGTTCTTATTGATTTATGGTCAAGGGAAGGTCAAGGGATGACAAGAATTTTCCACTCCGGATAATTAGCCATTTCCCAATCAAGCAGAGGACTGGGTCTAGTTGATGTTTGAAGGGACAACAAGTTGAATAAGTTATAGCGAGCGAGCTAAATATATATTAAAAGATGCCTTGTTATAATTGTTGCATTTCAGGCTGCACAAATAACTTTAGGAATGTAGGAAAACTTCCTACATGTAGATGCCATATTCGGCATATTGTTTATTTTTTGGCCCTCCAAACAAGCGACTAGACCCAGTCCTCTTCTCGATTGGGAAATGGCTAATTGGATTCGCATTTCTTTACACTTTTTTTCATTCAGTGTAAATTTTAATTGTGCTGATTGATCTTCGATGCTGTCATTTCACTTAATGATCCTTTGCCTTTGAGAACCACTTGGCTGCTGTAAAGTCGTCGACATATTTCCAATGATCGTTACCATCGGTGTCCTTGATGGAATTAAAATTGTAGAAGGGTTTTCGAATATGAATTTTTTATAGTACATTTAATTATTAGACATTAGATCTAACTAGGAGCAGTTGCACACATAGGCCCTGTGATTCCGGTGCAGCGCTCTAACCAAATGCAACTGAGCTATAGAGGCCAGGGGCGGTTGTATAAAAACGTAGTTAAAGTTGACTGCAGTGTTAGCGTTAACTATCGTAGTCATGGGCGTACCGGAAGGAAAAATTTAGGGGGGCGGCAAGAAATTTGCCCGACTTTTCCGGATTTTACCCGACAAGTAACAAAAAATTTTTTCCGGAACTTGTTTTGGCGAAAAAATTTCGGTCAGTGTACCATTTTTGGGGTCAAAAAATTTTTCCGGACATACCATAATTATCCGGAACCCACAAAATTTTGGGAAATTTCACAAAATGTTCCGCAAAATTCACAGAATTTGTCCCATTTCCGCAAAATTCATAGAAATTGTCCCATTTATTTTTGTAATTAACCAAAATTGCCCGACTGTTCAGCGAATATTGCCCGACTGCCCAAAAAACTGGGGGGGCTACCGCCCCCCCCCGCCCCCCCGCCCGGTAAGCCCATGACCGTAGTTAAATCCTTAATGGTTAGTCGGATGGTAAACTTTTCCCAACGCTTTTTCGCCACCCCCTTCATCTTCGTTCCCAGGCCTTTCGGCCGAGCCCGACCTTCATAGGCCCTGGGACCATAGATATCTTATATACACCAGATAGTGCATCTAATTCAGTATTCTGCAATTCAAAAATTGAAGCCGTGATTGCAGACTCAAGAGTCAGGATAATCCCATGACATGAGAAGATTCATATGTTTTCTATTTCTTAATTAAACAGGAAACTTAAACAGTAAGTTAAACCTATTCCAAATACATTTTTAAACTATTAAAATGATGAAAGCTATTCTTGTTTTTTAAGCGTTTATTAGCGAGTGGAAACTACCAACATGGCCGCCATCTATTCAAATGGGAGTAACCGCTCGAATATTCTTGGCTTCAATTTTACTAAAAGAGATGCGTTATCTAGTGTATATATAAGATATCTATGGGATACGTCTATTAACTGTGGATACACGGAACCAGAAGTGCAAGAAAACTTGCAGTAGTTTCTAAGGCGTATACTCCCGAATTCGGACTCTTTAGCACCCGTAACAATTTTCACAGCCAGTTGCGGAAATCTCGGTGGGGCGGGGGGTCGGCCGCCCCC
>CACRXK020005485.1:0-27919 GCA_902702795.2 Paramuricea clavata
GTATCATTATTGTTAAAATTACGTCCACATTTCGCACATATCAATTACTGGTTTCTAAAGCAATAGCGAAGTGCAATATCCCTTTTCAGATTGTACACCTGTGATGGTAGTAGGTATGTGGTTGAGTGTCCCTGTTTCCCCAACTTAGGTCGCCTACAGCGGATATTAGGGAACCGTGAAAATCTTACGATTTGCTAGTGTGTATTTATTGTTAAAATTACTGCTATTTTCCGCACAGCTGAATTACTGGTTTGTAAAGCAATAGCGGAGTGAAATATCCTTTTCAGATTGTACACTTGTGATGGTAGTAGGGATGTGGTTGAGTGTCCCTGTTCCCCCAACTTAAGTCGCCTACAGCGGATATTTGGGAACCGTGAAAATCTTGCGATTTGTTCGTGTGTAATTACTGCTAAAATTACTCCCACTTTCGCGCATATCAATTACTGTTTTCTAAAGCAATAGGGAAGTGCAATATCCCTTTTCAAATTGTACACTTATGAGTGTTGTAGGGATGTGGTTGAGTGTCCCTGTTCCACCAGTTTAGTTCGCCTGCAGCGGATATTTTGGAACCGTGAAAATCGTACGATTTGCCGGTGTATCATTATTGTTAAAATTACGTCCACATTTCGCACATATCAATTACTGGTTTCTAAAGCAATAGCGAAGTGCAATATCCCTTTTCAGATTGTACACCTGTGATGGTAGTAGGTATGTGGTTGAGTGTCCCTGTTTCCCCAACTTAGGTCGCCTACAGCGGATATTAGGGAACCGTGAAAATCTTACGATTTGCTAGTGTGTATTTATTGTTAAAATTACTGCTATTTTCCGCACAGCTGAATTACTGGTTTGTAAAGCAATAGCGGAGTGAAATATCCTTTTCAGATTGTACACTTGTGATGGTAGTAGGGATGTGGTTGAGTGTCCCTGTTCCCCCAACTTAAGTCGCCTACAGCGGATATTTGGGAACCGTGAAAATCTTGCGATTTGTTCGTGTGTAATTACTGCTAAAATTACTCCCACTTTCGCGCATATCAATTACTGTTTTCTAAAGCAATAGGGAAGTGCAATATCCGTTTTCTGATTGTACCCTTGTGAGTGTTGTAGGGATGTGGTTGAGTGTCCCTGTTCCCCCAGTTTAGTTCGCCTGCAGCGGATATTTGGGAATCGTGAAAATCGTACGATTTGCTGGTGTATCATTATTGTTAAAATTACGTCCACTTTTCGCACATATCAATTACTGGTTTCTAAAGCAATAGCGAAGTGCAATATCCCTTTTCAGATTGTACACTTGCGATGGTAGTAGGGATGTGGTTGAGTGTCCTTGTTCCCCCAACTTAGGTCGCCTACAGCGGATATTTGGGAACCGTGAAAATCTTACGATTTGCTGCTGTGTATTTATTGTTAAAATTACTGCTATTTTCCGCACAGCTGAATTACTGGTTTCTACAGCAATAGGGAAGTGCAATATCCCTTTTCACATTGTACACTTTGTGAGTGTTCTGGGCGTCTGGGTGAGTGTCCCTCTTCCCTCAACTTAGGTCGCCTGGAGCGGATATTTGGGAACCGTGAAAACCTTACGATTTGCGGGTGCGTAATTATTGTTAAAATTACTCCAAAATTTCACGCAGATGAATTACTGGTTTCTGAAGCAGGAAGGAAGTGCAATGTACCTTTTCACATTGTCCATTGTGTGGGTGTTGTAGGCATGTGGGTGAGTGTCCCTGTTATCCCCAACTGAGGTTGGATGGAGCGGATATTTGGGAAAAGTGAAAACCTTACGATTTGCTGGTGTGTAATTATTGTTGAAATGAGTGCAACTTTCACACAGATGAATTACTGGCTTGTGAAGCAGGAGGAAAGTGCGATGTCCCTTTTCCATTGTACACTTTGTGAGTGTTCTGGGAATGTGGGTAGTGTCCCTGTTCCCCCAACTTAGGTCGCCAGGAGCGGATAGTCGGCAACCGTGAAAATCTTACGATTTGCTGGTGTCTAATTATTGTTAAAATTACTACCACTTTTCATAGAGACGAATTACTAGTTTCTGAAGAAGGAGGGAAGTGCAATTTCGATTTTTACATTGTACACCTTGTAAGTGTTGTAGGCATGTGAGTGAGTGTCCCTGTTCCCCCTACTGAGGTAGCATTGAGCGGATATTGGGGAACAGAGAAAATCTTACGATTTGCTGGTGTGTAATTACTGTAATTATTCTCAATTTTCGCACATATCAATTACTGTTTTCTAAAGCAATAGGGAAGTGCAATATCCCTTTTCTGATTGTACACTTGTGAGTGTTGTAGGGATGTGGTTGAGTGTCCCTGTTCCCCCAGTTTAGTTCGCCTGCAGCGGATATTTGGGAACCGTGAAAATCGTGCGATTTGCGGTGTGTCATTATTGTTAAAGGGGAACTCCAGTCCAAATACAAGTGTGGTTTATATGAAAGGTCTTACCCTTATTAGAATGTTCGTCAAGTATTTCGGTCTAAATATTAATAGTAAAGGAGAAATTGCTTGTCAAAGTTTGCGATTTTGTCAAATTTGGGTGCCATGTTGTTCTTTTCATTGCAGACTCGGATTTGTCCAGCGCCCTCATTTTTGACGTCATTGCGTGCTTCGAAGGTGTTGTTCATATAGAAAACTATGGCTTTGTATGGCGATTTAATAAGAATATCGATTATTTCTCTGCTTCTAATTCTTTAATTAACGCGAGTTTAGACCGATTTAACAGAGATATTTTACAGACGGAGATATTTTACATTACCGAGCTTCTGATTGAGGTGAATCAAGAGTTGCCAGCCAATGCCAGGTCGCTGGTGTAGCTAATGTAGAAAATATATCATATATGTTGCTCCTTGCGAATCTGGGCATCTGACTCTCGTTTGACTAGATACTTATTGAATATTGTGCAAATTTGCGAAATGGATTTTCTTATTCTGACTTGCTGAAAATATATCAATAGTAGTTAAAATCGGTTGGGCAAGGCTGAAACATCTAGCAATAATATACTGCAGTAGCGGAAAGTGAGCTTGTTGGTTACTAACTAGGTTCTGAGACTTCTGAAATAGTCTGTGACAGTGTTCTGAACCAAAAAATTCATAGGCATGTTGCATTTAAGGCAGTTTATATAAAATAACAGTAAACTATAAACCTGTTAATTTAATTTTAAACCATCGCAACAACTGCGTATAAACATTTCATGTGGGTACTTACTAGTAACTTGACACTGTCGTGTATAAATAAAACCCATATTGAACCCAACACCACAACGAATGTTTAAAACCTTGTGCTAGTCTGTCTGTTATAAAACAATTCTTTTGTAAAGATTGTCTTTTTAAAAAAAATCTTATCGTACCTTATTTAAATAGCATTACCTGAACTTCAGGTTACAGCCAACAGACAAATATATTTCTATAAACAGCTTGTCATGCGACATATGATAGTAGCCTAGCATGTAGTCTGCCCTCAGAATTATCTAGGTAACATTATTTTATATTATTGATGTCTAAATTCATTTCATATATGCAAATGGCTTGACACAAACTCGCAAGTCAAAGAATCGCTAAAAGTAAGACGTCTATTTACCGTAATTGCACAATAAATAACAAAATGTTTTCAGCGACTGAAACTGCTTAAGCCCTAACTCAAGGACAGGCTGATTCAATTTGCAAACTTAAACAAATGATTAAAGACATGTTAGCAGTAAAAGATACCCATGCATTCATACGAGTGACGACTCTCTTCTCTCTCACCTCTCTTCGATTAAAATTGATATAAATCCATGGCCACGACTACTGTACATCTGTGACTTTCAGTGAAATACCCGATACTAAACAGCAATTAATCTTATTGCTCGCATACATGAGCAATCTAAACAGAAGTCGCATAAACTGATAAATCGTTGCTGAACGCAAACGCAGCATCAATATTCATGCAAATTGAATCCGAGAGTCCAACAAGAGCCAGATCCACACAGGGCAACAACCGCAACATATAATTATTTAATTCTGCGCAAGCTTTCCGTACAAAACATGAACATGACCTGGGAACTTTTGATTCACCTCAGCCAGAAGCTCGGTAATGTAAATATCTCCGTCTGTAAAATATCTCTGTTAAATCGGTCTAAACTCACATTAATTAAAGAATTAGAAGCAGAGAAATAATCGATATTCTTATTAAATCGCCATACAAAGCCATAGTTTTCTATATGAACAACACCTTCGAAGCACGCAATGACGTCAAAAATGAGGGCGCTGGACAAATCCGAGTCTGCAATGAAAAGAACAACATGGCGCCCAAATTTGACAAAATCGCAAACTTTGACAAGCAATTTCTCCTTTACTATTAATATTTAGACCGAAATACTTGAGGAACATTCTAATAAGGGGAAGATCTTTCATATAAACCACACTTGTATTTGGACTGGAGTTCCCCTTTAAGTGTTTTTTCTTTCTGGGAACCTGGATTTAGCGCTCAAATTTTCCGCAAAAGATTGCAATAAATAGGATTAAAAAATCAGCCTGGACCTAAACTTTACTCGACTGGCTTTGGCAGGTTTGGTTAATTTTCGTCTAGCATTTGGCATGTAGGACGTCACAGGCGAAGATCCCAGGTATAGACACTGAACTATATAACATTGTATATATATAGTTCACTGGGTATAGATACCAGTCTTCTCAAGTGTGAAAAGCGCGCTGAATATTAAAAATAAAAGGCCTAGGTCTAGAAAAATTCACATTAATATTGTCATTATTTTGTGATTGCCTTATATGGTGTTGTCGTGTGAAGCAATGTTTGATAAGGCATACGAGATAAAAAATTCAAATTTCCTACCGCAGGCTATACGAATATTTTTATGAAACTTTTTCCGTTGTAATTTAGGTATCGAGTACTAAGATTAATTAGGTATTCAATCGTTCCAGTAATCAAATTTTCAGAATTAGCTGTCAAGCATAAAAAATGCATGTAAAAATTTCTCCAAAAGTGTACTTTTTCCACCTCTGCTGTCCGCCATCTTGGATTTTCGGGATATGCATATTACGTCATTAGTAATGGACTATAATGGAGTCACGCAATCTTTTTACCTTGACAACCAGTAAATCAATACGAACAGAAAATTAGTTTCTGATTGCTATTTCAAATTTCGATTTGAATAGAAATATTTTAAACAACTTTTGATCTTTACTCGATCATTTAGAGGTAATCTTATAACCATAAGGGATTTCCCCGAACCCAAACTTTTGCCAATGATTAAAATACATAATTCCAAAGATTCAGAGTGTCAACATATTATCTAGAATTACTTTACAATAAAGAAAGAAACTGTAGTCTGTAGTTCACGTGTTCAAAATAGATGTTTCAAAGGAGGGTTACCCTTCTAGCAAGATTCCACTGTATCAAATTACTTAGCCAAACTAAAAAGGGCTGGACATAAAGATGAGGCATTTTGCCAAGCGAGGCACTTTTGATGTATTGAAATGGGTCACGGTTATTGACTCTAACTGCGTTATACTTAATGGAATAAGTAAAAAAAAAGACGATCCATTTTGACGACATAATCTAAACATATCGACAACTTTAGTTTCTTTGAACATCGCTTGGCTGCCCTTCATACGTGCTGACACATTTTGATACATCAAAATCAATCAATTTCAATACATACAGAAAGTCAGCAAAAAGACGACATACTGTTAGGAATGACATCAACAACGCGATGCATGTCTAAACGATTTCATATACACAACCTAAGTTAAAAAATCTATATCAATATTTTTGAAAAGAAAAGCTTAGGAAAGAGAAAAACCACAACGAACATTACAATTACTTGCCCAAAATCCATAATACATAAAATGTTTTCAACAATTTTATTAATATCTCTGTACCAACAAATTACTAGAGTTTGAAATCACAGGTGATCACCGATCAGCAACAAATTGTTTATGGTGGGCGAAAGAGCAGGGTTTCCAATCGTAAAAAGTTATCACTACCGAATACCATGATCGGAAAATTTTGGAACGTTATTTCAAGCCCTGAATAGTAGCTACAAATTGTTTTGGCTTAAATTTATTAACTTTCATACATAAATACTGTATATCTGTGTTTATGTACACGACGTTTTCACTCCATTTACTGTATCTCTGCAAATGAATTAGAGGAAGTAGTATCATTGTTACTGTCAGGTGGTGTTAACCGTGTTTCGTTGCAGCTGAGAGCTGTGTTAGAAACGAAGCGACTCAAACATGAGCGAGTCGAAGGTTCACTGCGACTATGGCCTGCAGACTATGCCTATGACCTGCAGTGCTGTGCATCGAAGGCCGTTTTTGTCAACCGGAGCCGCAGTTGCTGTGCTTTCTCTCAGCTCCGGCTGGAAGGTCAGAAATGTGACAATTTCGTATAATTAACGTTGGCTACCAATAATGGCAACATTGAATTATTTGAAAGTAATAAAATCTGAAGTCATATTTGTCAAACTATTTCGCCATTTTTCGCCACTGCCAATGTTCAAATTGTAATAAGCCCTTATGTCTGTGATCTATTTATGGATCATGCTTTGATATACGCCAGCTTACCTTGGGGATAAAATTGAGTCGAATGATATCTGCCACTATCTGGTTATAGACTTTATATAATCCCTGTGTTGTGAACAAACGCAGCCGGATCGATTTGAGTTGTAAAGCGCCGGAGCCGATTCTGGAGCTGAAAAACCGGCGTTTGCACAGCATTATCGCTCGATCAAGAAGCAGAGCTACTGAATTAGAGGTGGAAGGGTTAGGTTTTGGTAAGGAAAGAAGATCGGAGTAAAACCTTTGAAGTACTGGAGAGAACTAACCAGAATTCCACCAAACTAAGTTTTCAAGCATATTAACTGAGTGCAGGGTAGTCACTAACGGGGCTAGTCATACCAAAATAAATTTGTCCACTAGAACTAAAGTAAAACTAAACGCAAAACACCATACTAAAACAACAGGAATTGGGGGCTTAACTCGGTGGTAATGGTAACGTGCTAAGAGCATCTTGCCATCCGTACAGTATCATCATTGCAATTTTATGAAGTTACGTTTTTGAAACTATTGCTCTAGATCTATCGTTAAGCACTGCAAGGGAAATTGAGATCTTGATGTTTTGATCCTGCGACACACAGATGTGACAACGTTTCAGGTTTTCCATATCCAGCAATATGGTTTAATAAATCTTCAGCAGCTAGCCTGGAACAAAATAACAAATCAGTGGCTTTAGCATCAGAAAAGCTACAATATAGAGTTGGCGCGAATACCAGTAAAATTAAGTTAATCTACTGTCCAGATGAGCTACGCACAGGGTGCGATAATTCGCGTTCTATTGGCGTACCAGAGCTACGCCAATATTACGGCCTGGTACTTCTTTCTTTCCAGCCACGTACCACACAGGTACTCTCGCAGTCAACATACTGTACTTGCGCTCTGCTATATGACTTTTGCACAACCAAATTAAGTATTCAAAGCCGTAATAAATCTGTATACATGTATGTGTACGTCTGGCATGTCTTGGCATGAAACACGACTGGACTGATGGAACTAAGGAATGCTTGGAGACAATTGTAGTGTCTGTATAATGCAATTGTGCTTCTTGCTCTTATCCGTAGTTTCAGGTTACCGAATGAACACCTTTGAGAAACCTGTATAGTACTTCATTTCTTCTTCTACAGTAAGTACACCTTTAGCCTTAGGTTCGTATCAGCTCAAGTACGTGGCAATGATCATTAAAATGCCAGCCAGGTACGGATAAAAATCTTATCGTACCCTATGCCACATCTTAAACCTGATTTAAAATTTGTAATTATCACTTCAGTAATCATCGGGATCTGCGTCTCGGTAAATGTTTCCGGATAATCACGAAGGCACACCTCTTGAGCGATGTTATTTTTTAAAAATGGCTCAAATCTTACTTGTAGTTCCGTAATACACTCAAGTTGATAAATTAAACATAGCGGTGAAATATTTTGCATCTAAAGCCATTTTAACACTAATATGTTTCTTATTACCTATATTTAAGCATTAAAACCACCATACATCTTCCGATGTTATGTGTTGTGCCCAAGTTATCACAACACTAATTAACATTTCTCAAAGGGTGACATTTGGTATAAGAAAGTAAAATAGTCGAATACTAAATCATCAAGTAGAATTAGTAGATATTCAAATACTGTACATGGTGTCGCCATAAGTATGCTAAATTGATAAAATAGATACAGTACAAGTAGATGTAGAAGGGGTAACATATAAACATAAATTATGAAACGCAGTTACAAACATCGCTCCAACAGAGGCCTGGTAACAAAGCCATCTTGTTTTAATTTTTCTGGTATTACACCATACCAGCTGTATAAAATCGAAAATAGTTTTAAAGGTAGGTAAAATTTAATGTTAATTGTTTCATTCACGTACTAAGGTGTGTATTAGATTTTGTATTAGATTTTTATTTCATAAAATTGGGTATTCGTTGATATATCGCAAAACCAAAAATCTGTATATTCTCGCACCTCTGACTTGTCCAAATTTTGAAACGAATAAAACCCAAAGTCAAGTTGCTCAGTTGGCAATTGTACAAACGTGAGATACGCTACTCAAAATGATTGGTACGTTAAAAAATGAACGGTAAAATCGTAAAAACAATGCCCGTTACAAACCGGAAGTGCTCTGACATAACGCAATTGCAAAACTTCTCACGTCCTCCATATAGGCCAGGTGGTGTCAGGGGTGTTCGAAAACGGGGGGAAACAAGCCCATAGGAGGGGAGGGCACTCTCACTTTCCCTAGAAATTGCTTTCTTCCAAACAAACAAAACAAATACAGCCTTTCCTGTGAGGACCGGAAATGTGTAACTCGTCCTAATCATGATTTGGACAGAACTGGAACTACTGTATAACTTTTGTCAACTACAGTATAAGCCCAAGGCCATATTAAAATTTTAAGGACAATGGCTCTCAGCTTGTAAAGTCCTTATAATGTAATATAATAGAATGTATTTTAATGCCGTAATGTTACCACATGTATTAATATTGGCAGAGGTGCTACTTTTATCATGTATGGTGACACTAATTTCCACCACAACATTTTGTTTCAGAAATTTCTTACATTCCGAGCATTAATAGAGAACAAAAAACAATTTGAACAGGATAAAGGTATGGTATGTTGGAATTTAGAAGCAGAAGCTATGGGTAGCAGTGTTTTGGGGTCACAGGGACCAGGGACCTAGCTTGCAAGGGTTTGAGATTTGCAGTATCCTTGTATCCTGACAATACCAATTTTGTGTTTTGGATACCAGATGTCAAGACCTTGGTATCCAAATTGGATAGGCAACAAGGTGTTGCCTACCTGAGCCATTTTCATAGCAACATGTTTGATCACAGGCTTTAGGACCAATTCAATTTGACAACAGTATTATTCTATCTAAATAGCAGTTAAAATAAGAGTGTACATCACCTATGTTATTCAGTATCTTGCTTGGTAGTGCGTCTAAATCCATAAAACACATTTACATATTATGCAAATACTGTATATTTTCAAAATCCACCATATTTATTTACATTAGAACCCAAGCTTTCAAGGCTGACGCAAAATATATGTCACACTTCTGATGTCATGCCTGTGATTTCCACTGATAATAGGAGGGTAGGATCAAAGTGGGTGTTGTCAGTTGCTAACCCAATCAGCTGTCTGGGTTCTATAACACATGACCTGTTCAAATCGTTCCAAGCGGGAAGAATCTTTGTGCCATATAAGGAAGTAGGTAACACATTTATGCCATACTATATATGAACAGAAGTATTGCTCCCTCTTGCTTCAAACAATGAAATAATTGGATAATCCTACTCTTTTATTATCAGTGGAAATCACAAGCTTTCGCAAGCTTTCTGTTCTTGGGTTCTAATGAAAATAAGTATGGTAGATTTTGCAAATATACAGTATTTGCATTATACGTAATATTGCATTATACATTATTGATTTAGAAGCACTGTCATGCAAGAAGTTGAATAATTCAGGTGCTGTACACTCTATCTTAAATGCTATTTAGATAGAATACTACTGTTGTCAAATTGAATTGGTTCTAAGGCCTGTGGTTTGATCAAGACAATTACAAAAGTTCTGACATTGTAGTTATTGTAGCCATTACCATGATCAAACTCTATTATTAATGGCAAACCTCTTACAAATAGCAAATGTTTGAGTTCATGGCAACTAAACCATATAATACACTGAAAGCCTTTTTTTGAGAACTTGAATAGCAGATTTTCCGTTTGGATACCAGATTAGGAATCACTCAGGTATCCCACCCGATTAGTGCGTTTGACGCCGGCTGACAGCCGGAAATTTTGTCTCCGATTGCTCGGCTGCCAGCCGGGCTGTACTATAGTATACTGTTCGTTCAAAAAATGCGCGCATTACGGAGACTGGTTCTAGAATGTTTCATAAGCAGAAAACCACCAAAATTACATTAAATTTTCCGAAAATCATCGAAATGCGTCTAAATTCATCTTCCCAACGCATATAGCTAGCTATGCGACAGGTAAATAAACGAGAAAAAAAAACAATTTCGGCAAAAAGAAAATTTCAAATTCATTTGCGCGCACTCCGGGACCGAACTCACGACCTTCAGCATATGCACTGAGTCTTGTCCCTCTGCGCCACCACGTCTTACACGAAAAATATGTTAATTTATTGTATAGATACAGGTTATTCTTAGCCAGCGCGATTAAAGATTGCGTAAATACGTACACCATCGTACACGGCCAAGGGTACAGTAGCAGCCGAGCCGTATCTACACTTTAATACAATACTTACAATACATCGCGGCATAGATCACGGCTTCCAGCCGGGGTTATTTAACTGTAATACAATACTACGATGCAATACGAGTGTCAGCCAAGCCTGTCGGTAGTATACTGTAGTATACTACGATACTTCACGGCTACCAGCCGACAATACGGCTACCAGCCGACAACACGGCTATCAGCCGGGCCTGTCTGTAGTATACTATAGTATACTACAATACATCACGGCTACCAGCCGGGGTTATTTAACTGTAATAAAATACTATAATGCAATAGGAGTGTCAGCCGAGCTTGTCGGTAGTATACTGTAGTATACTGTAGTATACTACAATACATCGCGGCTACCAGCCGGCAATACGGTCAATACGGTTATCAGCCGGGCCTGTCTGTAATATACTATAGTATACTACAAACACGCCCGGCTGATAGCCATATTGCCGGCTGGTACCCGCGATGTATTGTAGTATACTATAGTATACTACAGACAGGCCCGGCTGATAGCCGCGTATTGTCGGCTGGTAGCCGTGAAGTATCGTAGTATACTACAGTATACTACCGACAGGCTTGGCTGACACTCGTATTGCATGGTAGTATTGTATTACAGTTAAATAACCCCGGCTGGAAGCCGTGATCTATGCCGCGATGTATTGTAAGTATTGTATTAAAGTGTAGATACGGCTCGGCCGCTACTGTACCCTTGGCCGTGTACGTATTTACGCAATCTTTAATCGCGCTGGCTAAGAATAACCTGTATATATACAATAAATTAACATATTTTTTGTGTAAGACGTGGTGGCGCAGAGGGACAAGACTCAGCGTGTATGCTGAAGGTCGTGAGTTCTGTCCCGGAATGCGCGCAAACGAATTTGAATTTTTCTTTTTGCCGAAATTGTTTTTTTCCTCGTTTATTTACCTGTCGCATAGCTAGCTATATGCATTGGGAAGATGAATTTAGATGCATTTCGATGATTTTCGGAAAATTTAATGTAATTTTGATGGTTTTCTTCTTATGAAACATTCTAGAACCAGTCTCCGAAATGCGCGCATTTTTTGAACGAATAGTATACTATAGTACAGCCCGGCTGGCAGCCGAGCAATCGGAGACAAAATTTCCGGCTGTCAGCCGGCGTCAAACGCGCTAATCGGGTGGGTATCCACATCCGATTCCAGGAAGAAATTCAAATCTCAAACCCTGCAACTAACCCTTTTCAGAGATTTGGAGGAATGCCCACACCTTTGCACCCACCCCTGAGTGAATCTATTCCTGCCTTACCTTAATGAAGAGCATTTATAGACTCCTCTTTCATTGCTCATGAATGGTTGCTCTAGTGTACATCCCAACATTAAACCTGAAAATGAAAAGATAATATCAGTGTTGAGAAAAGCTGTCCATTGCAGAATAAATAGACCTAACCACAATTGTGCAATTTTTGAAAAAATATAAATACTGTAAGCTAATGCAAAGCAAACACATAACACAGACCCTGAAAAAGTGCTTGTTTAAGCAAGCACACCTACAGTAACACATGCCTTAAAACACGTCTGAATAAGAGAGTGAGATATAATAAAGTTGGCCCATTGTGGCTTATTACGTTAACAAGCCACATTGGCAGATAGTTTAGTTAACCTATGAGGGTGCACGACTCTTGAGGTGGCATGTGAGCAGTTTAATGCCCTGGACTAAACATTTCTTACAGTACTGTATAAAATAAAATAATTAAATTAAATAAAATAAAATAATAAAATAATTAAATAAAATAATTAAATAAAATAAATAAAATAATTAAATAAAATAATTATAATAATAATTAAATAAAATTAAATAAAATTAAATATAATAATTAAAATATAATAATTATAATAATTAAATAAAATAATTATAATGATTAAATTGTTAAGTGTAGTACTTACTACACTTAACAATTATTTTATTTAATCTTATCTGCTTGAATATAGGTAACAGTTTTGGAGTATGTACTGAAGATCAGGATGTATACCATTACAACATATTGGTTCATTTATGAGGATGTGGAGGTTCTCATCATTGTCATCACTTCAGTCCCATTGTATCCTGGGATACCCGAAGCATTAGACTGATGTATAGTCTAAATACATAATCATCAATACTCAGTATAGATTTTGCACGGGATGAAATAAAAAACATCAATTAGCCAAATGTTGTACACCTAAGCTTAGATTTAATTCACTGATATTTGATAAATAAAGCCAAATGTAATCTTCACTAATACAAACTTTGATTTTAAATTTGTATAATTAATATAAGAGTAAAATATTTAGTGTTTTCCTCGTGAAAGCCTGATAGACTGATAGTCATAGAAACAAGAAATGTAAAATATCTTTCTCTGGGTAAAATCGAAATGCTTTATTAAACAATGCTTGCAGAAACAGTTTTGATTGGTATTCCAATGTCTGTGGTTATACAACAGAGCTTGAAAAACACTACACAATACCTCTAAGTCTTTGGTATGTAGGGACAGGCGATACCAGCTTTTTAAATTCAATACAATACCAAGTACGATACTACACATTTCAGTCGATACACTCCCCACATTTCTGTGATTTTTATAAATGCTGACCAAACATATCACAGGTTCAAAGAGTTATAGAAATTACCATACTTTTCCCAACTATCAAAAGTATTGATAATTCTTCTATTATTCATATTTGATATTGGTATTGTACCCATCCCTTTTGGGATTTACTCACTACTTTGTAATATTCATTATTAGGCTATGTTAAAGATGCGGTACAGTCCGTATGTAAACAAAGGCTTTGTTTACATTTTGGTATCCAAAAATATTGAATTCTATTCTATTGATTCTAGAGTATAATAAATTACCAAGACAAAAAATCAAGCTTTGCAAGAACATAAAATGAAAAAAAACTTAATAAACTGTTTGTATAATAAAAAGAGGGCTCCTGTGTGCACATGCGCAGATCGGACTGTACCGCATCTTTAACAACAACGGCAACTCCAACAAGGAACATTTTAATATAATTCTAGCTTTTGAATATATTTTAGTCATCAATTATGGTCATCATAACAGCATTAATAATAGTATATGTTCTTTTCTTTGCAATCAAAGCAGTATTAAGAAAACACAAAGAAATCTTTCAAAACAAAACACAAGAGAACACTTAATGAATTGAAAATAAAATAAAAAAATATGCAAGAATTTTGCAAAACCATAGGGGGCAATACATAACTTTACATACATGCAAATACAAGATATGTCACAGTTAATATTAATTTATCAGGCACGATATTTAATTTATGCATGCATGAAAGTTTTAGTTTGTCATGATCAATAATTGTCACATATGCAATCATTTTTCGATTTTCACTGACTGATATTAAACTTTCAATTGTCACTTTGATCCTGGTTTAAGTTTTCCAAATATTTAGAAGCAAAATGTTATAAACATTTGGAAATATTTATAACATTTTCAGTTATTTGGTCTATGTACATATTTTTTCAAAATTCCTTTCATTGGCTGTTTTGTTAACTTTCCAAAAGTGAAAAATCGTGCGGCATTGTTGAATCGCGTCTGGTGTGTCTCGGCCTTTAAGCCTGCCGCACACAAGAGAAACTCGCTAACCTAACCGCCTCGTGTGGCAGCTAGCTCAGCTATGAATTTTCACTGCATATACGTTGGAAGAACTACTCAATAACAACATAATTGACAAAATGATTTGAATTTTCCTCCATTTTGTTCAAAATCACATGAAGAAACTGTGGTTTCTCATTGGCTAATTTATTCAAGCAGCTTGCAACATTCGCAAACGTTGAGAAAATGAAATTTTTCCTGGCGAAGTCGTCGAGGTGAAAAATATCAAACACGATAGATATTTTCCTCAAGGCCTCGAGGTCAAATCCTCACGAAAACAATCCGCACACGAGAGAAACTTTGTTGAGCTAGCTGCCACGCGAGACGGTTAGTTCAGCATGGTTTTGAGTGAAGGGCCTTCGGTTGTAGGTTTTAAGTGAAGGGCCTTCGCTCGAAACGTCGAAGGTTTCTTGTATTTTTCAGGTAGTTTAATAATAAGGCCTGCTCAAAGGAGGATGAGCGTTGATGAGGGTTGGCGATATCAACTCACATGATATAAAAATATATCATTGAAGCTTTTCCTTAAAGGTTTCAACAAAGTAGATGAAAACACCAGTATCTTTCGGCCAGTTTTAGAAGATGAACTTTTCAGCTTCCTTTATACCAAATAATTTATAAATGTTATTTTATATTATTTAACACGACGACATCACTTACCTACTTGTCCATTTTATATATTCCGCTGATTTCGTGTTGTATCTGAGCAGGAAGAACAGCCAGCTTTAGCAAATATAAAACGAAACCGATACTGTAAGTTAAAAGTTATTTCGCTGGCCTCAAAATGACATGACGTCATCGCTAGCCGATCCCGAGCATACGAAGTTATTCCGAGGGTACGACGAAATATACAAGATGGCGGACAGCAATGAGTGTGATTTTATATATACAGATGTAGATTGAAAGGGTTCTTAGGGTTGTAGGCTGAAAATCAAGTCTCATGTTAGAATTGTTGGATTATATCGCTGTTTTTTATGTATAGAAAAATCTGAGTAAAGATTTACAGAGGATATTTGTATATTTGGACGTTGGATTATGGTATAAAGTCGGCTCGCAGATATTTTCGCTAATTCAAAATACAGGTACAGTCGAACCTGTGTAATTTAAGCGGCACTGTATTAAGCAGCCACCCTTTGTTATAAAAAGGTCATGTGGCAAAGTCCCGAAAATTTCATGATATAAATACTATTTAGGGCATTCCATTTAATGTCCACCCCCCCCCCCCCTGCGGATGAGTTTTTCTGAAGGGTAACTCAAAAAGTCTTTTGTGAAGGGTTAAGCCTGTTGGCATCCTTTGATCTCTGCGATTTTTCTGAGGGGTAAGGGGAAAATTTACAAATCTAAGTTCAAAATTGGTTGTCCATAGGACAGTTGGATGGCCACTTTTGAATTAATAGATGGCCTAAGAAAATGCTTTCTTTAACCCATTAAGCACCAGTGCTCTCCCCTTGCTGGCATTAGACAGAGTAAAATAATAAAGTAGGGTGTGTCAGGGTGCATCGCCACTCAATGGGTTAACTAGACACATGGGCATGCCCTTGACGAGTAAAATCGTCTGGTGTTAGACAGAGTAAAATACTAAAGTAGGGTGCGTCAGGGTGCATTGCCACTCAATGGGTTAAACAGCAACTTACATGCTTTGTGGTATTTTTGTAATGTCTCAAAAGTTGTCAGCTACTGTTTGCTTTATCTTGTCATAACTATGGTATTTTTTGGAGGCCAGTTTTGACAACCTAGAATATTAGTATATACCTAACACTGTTTTTTGTTTGCTAACACTAATAGCAGCACAAAAAATTAAATTACATGCCATGGGGAAAAAGAAATGTTATTTGATACTTGGCATAAAATAATACACTCAGACAAATATGAATGAAAGTATGCTTTATTACCATTGGACTGCTTGCTGACATTGTTCCTTTTGCATGCACTTTATCACTTAGTGGGCAAATTATTTTTAATTATTATAATTAGTTAATCTCCTCATTGGTTTGCACCTTCAAATATGCTATGAATCACATTGTGACTGAAATATACTATTGTCCAAAGCATCAAAGATGCCAGGTCTCAATAATGTTCAAATATCTTGAAATATCTGGTGATAGGGGGGTATTAGAAGGGAGTAAGAATAACGTTGTATTCACTCGATTTTGCTCTGCATTCTTGTGCAAATTGAGTGAACTGGAATGTTCTTAAAATTAATTTATATTAGTTTTGGACAGGCCAAGATAATATCGCTTATTATCACATGCAAGTGAAGTGCTAAGTTATCACAGTCAAACAATTGCTGAAAAATATCTATGTTGCATTAAACTGTTTTCCTTCATAAAATTATTTTGTTTTGTAGCTACATATAGGTGTATAAGAGCTGCCCCCAATCTATTTAAGTCGGGCATATACTTGGATGAAACAGAAGAGAAGCAAGATGCATATTAAAATAGTCAAAAAAGAGGAAATATAGTGATTTGTGTAAATTTTTAGCATTGGCAACTGGTGAAGTGCTCACCACCATACACACACACACACACCAGTTGACATCAATTTTTGGAAGTTCACGATGGAAAATGTTCTTGTATTAGTTGGATCAATTCCATCAAGGTCGGGAAAATTATTGTCTCGAGGTGAAACTAAGTAAGTATAGGTTATTTTGAGGCAACGAGGTGAATAAACACATATCCCCGAGGTGCCTCAAAATAACGTACTTATTTTTCACACTGCGAGGTCGTGTTAATGAGTCAGAAAAGAAATAATTCTCAATGCCATTTTGCCTTCGCGATGTTGTTTTTTTCTCATTTTTTGTGCTGCAAAGACATTGCAGGTGAATATTAGAGGGGATTATTAATTGCAGGTGAATATTAGAGGGGATTATTAAACGGAAATTGATTAGAGGAGAATATTGAATATATTCCCTGACAAGAACAAAGGAAACCGAGCAGGGTGAAAAATAACTCCTTTTAATTAGGGGGTGTCTGCTAGAATTGCCGATGATGCCCTGCAGCAAAAATTGGGGGTGCATTATTTCTCTAAAAAAAGTTGGCGAGGGGGAGGTCAAAAATTTTTTTCCATACATTCAAAAAAGGAGCGAAAAAATTTTTTCAGACATAAACCAGTTAATTTAAGGGTCAAAAAATTTTTTCCATACAAATTCCTGTTAAAACATGCATGAACCCCTTATTTTTTAACCAATATCTGTAAAATTTAGGTCTATAAATTCCATCCAATTCCCTCTGGAAGCTACTTAATAACTCTACATTCTATCATTTGAAATCTTTCATTCCCTGCCAATCCAGATGATTTGCCCTGCCAATCCAGATGATTTGTCCTTGGGGGGTGTCACCTCCCCCACACACACACCCCCAAGGTTCATCCCTGCCCCCCCCCCCCAACTTTTTCCTCCTGTATGTAGTATGTACCAATGTTGCTTATACAGGTACGTACAGCACATAGTCGTAATGTTTATTATAACAAGTCTGACTGTATTTGGAATATTTTTATACTCAAAATGGAATAAGGATCAAAGCTCATGATTATGTATCTTTTTATACTGTATTTATAACTCGAACAGATTTATATAATAAATATTACAATTGAACCTTCAGGGATTTTGAAAGTGACCACTTTAATAATACAGGTTGACTGCTTAATACAGGTCTTGTAGAAAATCACCACAGCTTAAATTGCTTCAATAGTAGTCATCTGCACCAACTGAAAATACTGCAAGTTGACACTTTCAGTGATTACAGAAGTTCGAGTAATGAGATAAACAATTAAACTTAAAGCTTTGACATGTTGCCAAATCAAGATTTAATTATATATTGTATTATGTTTGCTGTATTTAAAATACTTTCCACTGACCGTTTAATAACAAAGTTTCAAAACAATGAAAAATTAAGTGTGGGTACTTCCGCACACCAGAAGACGCATGCATGCTGTGATGCGCATGTCAAGTAGCGACAATATCAAAAAATGTAAAAAATTACTGTAGGGTCCCTTTAAATAGTACTTATATCATGAAATTTGCCACATAACCATTTTATAACAAAGGGTGGCTGCTTAATACAGTGTCGCTTAAGGTTACAGAACACCTTTGAGTGTTAATTTTGCCTAAAATTTTTTTATTGGTTTCCATGAAAGCATTAGACTAGTTCTACTATCTGACCAAGTTTGAACGAAAAATGTTGAAAACTCGCAGAGTTATTTAATAAAATACATTTCGCTGCAATAAGAAAAACATTGAAAATGTAATATTCAAATTCAATTTTCTCCCGAAAAATTTTACAGTAATTACTGATTTTCAAACGAGTTGTGCTCCTGCGGGTTTTAACCAATTTTTCTCAAATTTTCACAGGACATAGCTAAAGACGTCAGTTTCAAAATTGTGTTCGGCTTTTTTTAAATTTTGGATATTTTAAAAATAAAGAGCAATTCACTCAAACAATTCAGAAATATATTGCAATCGTCAAAGAAATCGCAATATCAGCGGAATGACAAAATTAACAAAAATTTCCGAACACAATATTTTAGAACAACTATTTTACTGTATAAAAATGATATTTTCATAAATATAACTTAAAACCAGCAGGAGCATAACTCAAAAGCGTAACGGTACCGCGATTTAAGATTTTCCTAAATAATTCCTACAATTTTTTATTGTTTGTTAATTTTACAACTTTATCATATTTTGCATGCACTGGAGAACATTTGGTGAAAATTTGATGAAAATGGGACTGATTTTGAGCGCGCAGTAGCGATTTTCCGCAAAACGCCAAAAAGGGTGTCCTGTAACCTTAAATTACACAGTCAGGTTCGACTCAATCGACTGTATCTGTATTTTGAATTAGCAAAAATATCTGCGACTCTGCGAGCCGACTTCGGGACCGCTCATTATTTATTGCACAAGGGGGGATTGAGGAGAAACTGGGGGGTCTGAAAAGGGGGAGCTTTGAAAAATACAGAGAGATGAAAGAAGGGGGGCTTTCAAATATTTACCAGTTTGAAAAAAACAGTAGTTTTAAAAATGTATCACAAAACAACTTAACAACAAATAATGTTTATAGACCTAATATTCATAAATGGAAGCCAAGTCTCTTATGTTCATGTAAATAGACAATTCCCATTATAGGCTAATTTTAGAAATAGGCAAAGAGATGCAAATCCAGGCCGAATTTTGGTGAAAATAGTGGGGGAGGTGCAGCGATCTAACTCACAACCGCCATGGAAAGTTAGGGCTTATTGTAGAACAGGCCAATATCAACAAGGTGAGGTATGCATGTAGTGTACATATGTACCAGTGTATTAATAAACTATGAATGCATGATTCCAATCTTGCCCTTCATTACAATTGCTACAAAGTTTCTTTCAAAACATTGCATTAAAAGGGTACTTGACAGAGATGATTATGGCTATCACTGTTCACTTTTACGGGGAAAACTTTCTTATGTCATGAAGTGTAGATCGTAAGCAACCATCACATTTTCACTTTGTTCCATCATTGAAACTTTCCGAAGAGGAAGTGCATGACCGAAAAGGAGAGGTGCAAAAATTCTCAGGAGAGGTGCAAAAATTCTCAGGGGAGGTGCAAAACAATCTCGGGAGGTGCACACCTCTCCACACCTCCCCTCAAAATCCGGCCTTGATGCAAATAAATCACCATTGCTAGGAAGAGCATACTAAAATAAGTAAATCATTTCAAAGTTTGGTTGTGAAATGTTGTAAAATATGGAATATATAGCATTGCAAAGTTTGCAAATTTTGTATACTTTTGTATTGCATGCGAAAATTGCAATACAAAAGTATACACAATTTGCTATATATTTTCTACACTTTAGAACATTTCGCAACTGAACTTTGCAATTTTATTAATTTTAGTATGCCCTTCCTGGGAATATACTTTTTTGCTAAGATAAAAAATTAGTGTATGATGGGAATTGTCTATTGGTCTCCATTATCTATCTAGTTTTTGTTCCTCTCAATAAAGATCTTAAAGAGCGGGGGCAACGAAAAAATAATATAACTGTAGAGTTTCTCTTCAGCTCCCCCTGTCGGCCCTGTACAATAAATAATGAGCAGCCCTTACCATATTAATCCAACGTCCAAATATACAAATATCCTCCGTAAATCTCTACTCAGATTTCTCTACACATAAAAAACAGCGATATAATCTAACAATTCCATCATGAGACTTGATTTTCAGCCTACAACCCTAAGAACCCTTTCAATCTACATCTGTATTTATAAAATCACACTCATTGCTGTCCGCCATCTTGTATATTTCGTCGTACCCTCGGAATAACTTCGTATGCTCGGGATCGGCTGGCGATGACGTCATGTCATTTTGAGCATAGAGATTATAAATAACACTAGAGGAGGCATTGTAATCTTAAGTCAGTAAAAAAAAGGGAACGCGACTATTGGGGGGCAAATTCAAGTCCCGGATGTGTATTCGTGTTCCCATTGGTGACGAGTTTCAAATCAGCCAATGAGAGCACGATTTTATATCCGGGACTTGAATTTGCCCCCCATTAGCTGCGTTCCCAATTTTTAAACTCGATGCCTCCTCTAGTGTTATTTATAATCTCTATGATTTTGAGGCCAGCGAAATAACTTTTTCCTTCATAACCTTGAACATTTATAACTCGTCCACTTCTTCACATCCTCCAAAAGGAGAAAATTGCAACTAAAATTGCAGCAAAGATCGCCCGTGTAAACGGGCCTTTAAACGGATAAGTTTGACATTATTAAAAATGAAATTTGTTTGAGTTGGCGAGGAGTTGAGTAAATTCGAGTTAACTCACTGGAGTAAATTACTGTAAAAATTAGGCAAATCGAGGGAAATTGGATTTAGTTCGGTTATAGCGGGGAGTTTGAGTTAAGGGATTTCGAGTTCGCGGGGACAGTAGTATTTGTAATGCAAGAACATAAAGATTATCGATAAGACTGATCCACCAACAATACACGAAATCGAAACTGGTTTCAATACGCCCAGGTGACCGTATCGATTGTCGGAAATTAGATTCAATGTCAACATGATGATGTTTTCTATCAGGAGCAAAATATATCCAATGACCATCAGTGCGCGGCGATTTTTTATTGGAAAGAAGGCTTCTGAAGAGTGGTAACAAGAAGGAATAACAACAACGAGTGCGATAGATCTATTTGCGCAGCAAGTTAAACAAAGCCCCATGACAGCCATAACGAACCAATGAACGAGAAACCAAAAGCAAATGTATATTATGAACGTGTAGCCACAAATAACGATTGCAAATAACCTTGACACGAGTGTAGAAAGTTGCCACATCAGAAACAAGACGGTGTTAAGAAAACCAAATTCTTGATTTTCATTCTTCGCTTTCTCTCTTTCAAGTGTCGTGATACTCCAAGCCAACGAAACCAGTGAAATCAGAACTGAGAGTACGTTGTACCATGGGAATTCCCACAGTCTTAACATGATGTAGGTTTGAATACACCATTGCGGAGCGGACTCTGTGATCGTCTCCATATATTGTAACTTCGCGATTATGAAATCATGAGAATCCGAAAAAATTGCATAGATGTAACGAGGAACCATGGACAATTGAAGAAGGCCAAATATACATGTACATGCGTTTCGGTGATACAAGAACGATATATAGTTTACGAAAAATAAAGGATAGATGATAAAAAGAAACGTTAACCAAAACCAAACAGTTTCTCCATTTCTCCGATACTGAACAGCCACGTAAATATCGGATAACACATCAAATATGTGCAACAGCAATGCTACGATAGGCTTCAATCTCATCTTTGAAGTTTAAAACAATTAAAAATAGATACGACTAATTCAAAAAAGATTGTCTTTCCTAAAATCTTTAACATTGAGCACGCAAAGCAACTTGCATCGAGAGCGTATACGCTTTTTGTTGCATGTACAAACCGTAAATAAAATGTCAAAATACTGTGTGTATACAATCAAGACGTACGATGAGGACAATTCAGTTATGGACAAAACATTAGATTTTCATAAAATAATGAAAAATCCAGACATTGCGCGCTCAATGTTAAAGGTGTAAGGTTTAGGAAGAGCAACCTTTTTCGAATTAGCTTGATAAGTATATTTGGCACATTGATTAAAACAAATGAAAAAATTAAAACTACTCTGTTCTATGTATTATTAGTAATTTAGTAGTAAAAGACCCTATATTATTATGTCGATCCACTATGGTGTGTATAATATGACGTAGCACGATATATAGCAGTGGATTGAAGAGAAAGTGAAACTTATCAATCATAGCGATTTGTAGGTGCTAACGTGGTTACCTATTGATTTGTAGATATTTGTAGGTGGTAAAACTTGAAAACATTTCCAAATCGTAGCAAACCAACTTCCTAGCTCACAGGCAATTTTGGGACTGGTTTACATATGGACATTTTCAATCTTTAACTAACTGGGCTGGAATTTTAGAAAGTTTTTCTGTAAATCCTTGTAAAACGGTGTTTTCGATTACATAACAAAATTGTCGACCTAGAAATTTATTCCCGACTGAAAATAAGTCTTCGTGTAATTGTAATTCTACGGTTGTATGCATGCCGTGGCGCAAATCAGGTTTTTTCAACAAATGAAATATATCATGAACATGTTACATGGTTTGTTTCAATCGCACCAAAAAGTATGGTTCAGTCTGAACTTGATTAAGCTTCCTACAATTTCCCATCATCCTCATATGACTGTAAGAAACGATATTTTCCAGTTTGAATTATGCCTTAGACAGTCGGTAGACAATAGACATACAAGCGTCGTTGCAGTTCTAACGCCCATTTCTGCTAACGCGGAAGACGCTGCGTGCAGTTTCTACATTAATACTCAATTCACACAAGACTTACCAACGTTGAATGTGAAAAGCAAATGCAAATTCGATCGCTGGAACACCAAAAAAGAAAATTACTGGCTTTTCAAATCTACTGCTTGATCAAGTTTCAAAATAATACAACTGATACGAAGATTTGAAATTATTCAAGACAGTCAAGTACATAAATATTTACATAAAAATGGAAACTTGATAATTCAGATGGATGTTTATATATTTACATGTACATCGATATTCACATCAAAATTAAAAATAATAGTTCTGGTGGATATGTTTATGTCAATCGAAATAACTGAAAATCTAACCGATTCCGATGACAAATTGACAGTGGAAAATAACAGACTTTTCAACTCTTGAAAATTAATTATCTCGAAATCAGTGCTTCCACTTTCAAAAATTGAAAAATCCTTATTTTTCGAAGAGACCCTGGGGACAAGGTTGTATTTTTCCTGTTTTAATTTGGACTAAAATTTCCTTCAAAAATCAATTTTCTTCAAATTTCCGTTCATTAAGAATTTCTGCCATTTTACGTAGATTTTTGCAAAATCATGCCAGACTATTGCAAATAAAAATGTTTTGAATATCGTTTGCAGCTTCAATATGCTTTACACTAGCTGGATTTACAAATTACCTTATTTTTCTGTTATATACATGAGACAACTAGATAATATGTGAATGTGAAACGTCAAAACTCAACACTGTAAAAGGGAACAATAAACTTATATAATATGATTATATGAATGAAAGTATGCTTATTTCTCTTGCAGGAAAGTTTGATTGTTTTCGAAGTTAGGGCAAAAAGTGGTTAAAAACATGTGCTTATTTGATTTTTTCAGCAAATTTTGAAAAATTCTTAAATTTCCTATTTTTTTCTAAAATTTCCTTCATAAAGCCAAAATTTCCTTTGAAAAGGAAACGTCCTTAACTGGAAGCGCTGCTCGAAATGGACTCAGATAAAACTCAGATGTGCGACAAAATTTACTATGACACTACGTTAATTGTTGTTTTGGAATTTGGTTCATTGAAAATATATCATGTCTTGACTCATAATGTGGAATCTAGAAGAATTTGGTAAGACTTATCAACTGAAATTATTATCATAAATGCATTCCCAGAAGAATGCAATAATCATTCGCTTTATTTGACGCTCGTCCCGCGGTTAAGAAAGGACATGATGTTTTATGCATATTCACTCAGTTTATGATTTATCGCAGGCAAAGGAACTCTTAAAGCTTTATTTCAAACTTGACACATTTTTTTCATTTCTGAAAAAGCTAGGAAACTTTGGATATTTGGGGCGAAAGATTTGGGAATGTTGGGAGTCTTAATTTCGGAAAACTTGATAATGCACGCCAAACTAAAGGACATGCATACAGACACTGATTTTCTGTCCCTTTTCGTGTCATTTTGCCAAATACTATGCTGTTTGTTGAATGATTCTGTTAAGTTTACGAGGATGGAAGAAACAGTACAGTAAAAAAAACTTGACGGAAACCACCAAACTTCATTATTTTTCATGCAGTATTGAACAACCATGTAAATATATAATTTATTCACTCCAAAGTGACTATACTTAATATTACTGCATATAAAGATATCAAATAGTGTGGTGTATAGCGTACTCACAAGATGTTTCTACAAATAATGTTATTATGACAACGGAATTAGCCGCTGTATTTGCGATCACTTTGCAGTCAAAAAAAGTTGCGAATTTTTTTTTTCTGGGACTGGGGATCTTTTCTTGGAAACTGTGCGTTGTTCTCTAAATTAAAACAGGAAATACATGTTTTCATAAGAGTTGTGTAAAAACAAAAACAATATCAATGAAACTGATTGGGCGAAGGAACAGCTGTACAGCAGTTGTTCACAGAGGGTGGGGAAGGATATTTTCGTGAGCCGTGAATAGTGAGTATTTGCTCGTGTGAAATGCTCGATTTTAGTGTCGTGAAATGTGATTTGTTCTACAGCCGTGACGCGTGATTGTTGAAAAAAATGCTCCGTGAAATGAGAATTAAACAAGCCTGTTTCATGAACTGGCATTATTATAGTGATTATTATAATAACCATAATACGCGATAATCAACTTTATATCAACTCACTCGATTGCACAAGACTAAAAACTTCGGAGGCCTTTCGCGAGGTTCCTGGCGGTGAGCACAAGATTGTTGACGGTAAGGACAAGGTTCCTGCCAGTGAGGACAAGCTATCTGGCGGTGTGGACAAGGTTCCTGCCGGTGACGACAAGGTTGCTGGCGGTAAGCACAAGGTTCCTGGCGGCAAGGACAAGGTTCCTGGCGGTGAGGACAAGGCTCCTGGCGGTGAGGAAAAGGTTCCTGCCGGTGAGGACAAGATTCCTACCGTTGCGGACAACGTTGCTGGCGGTGAGGACAAGGTCCCTGGCGGTGAGGACAAGGTTTCTGGCGGTGAGGACAAGATTCCTGGCGGTAAGGCCTAGGTTTCTGGCGGGGAAGACAAGGTTCCTGTATTTGAGGACAAGGTTCATACCGGTGAGGACAAAGTTCCTGCCGGTGAGGACAAGGTTCCTGGCGGTGAGGACAAGGTTTCTGGCGGTGAGGACAAGGTTTCTGGCAATGAGGACAAGGTTCCTGGCCGTGAGGTCAAGCCTTATCCCGCTAAGGACAAGGTTCCTGGCGGTGAGGACAAGGTTTCTGGCGGTGAGGACAAGGTTTCTCTCGGTGAGGACAAGGTTCCTGGCGGTGAGGACAAGGTACATTGCGGTGAGGACAAGGCTTCTGGCGTTGAGGACAAGGTTCTTGGCGGTCAGGACAAGGCTCCTGGCGGTGAGGACAACGTTCCTGGCGTTCACGACAAGGTTCCTGGCGGCGAGGATAAGGTTTCTGGCGGTGAGGACAAGGTTCCTGGTGGTGAGGACAAGGTTCCTGGCGGTGAGGACAAGGTTCCTGGCGCCGCGGTGGGAACAAGGTTCCTGGCGGTGAGGACAAGGCCGTGGCGTTCAGGACAAGGTCACTGGCGGTGAGGACAAGGTTTCTTGCGGTGAGGACAAGGTTCCTTGTGGTGAGGACAAGGTACCTGGCGGTGACAACAAGGTTCCTGGCGGTGAGGACATGGTTCCTGGCGGTGAGGTCAAGGTTTCTGCCGCTAAGGACAAGGTTTCTGGCGGAGGGGAGAAGGTTTCTGGCGTTGAGGACAAGGTTCCTGGCGGTGAGGACAAGGTTCCCGGCGGTGAGAACAAGGTTTCTGGCGGTGAGGACATGGTTTTTGGCGGTGAGAAGAAGGTTCCTGGCGGTGAGGACAAGCTTCCTGACGGTGGGGACAAGGTTCATGGCGGTGAGGACAAGGTTTCTGGCGGTGAGGATAAGGTTCCTGGCGGTGAGGAGAAGGTTCCTGGCGGTGACAACAAGGTTCTTGGCAGTGAGGAGAAGGTTTCTGGCGGTGAGGAGAAGGTTTCTGGCGGAGAGGACAAGGTTCCTGGCGGTGAGGACAAGGTTCCTGGCGGTGAGGACAAGGTTCTTGGCGGTGAGAACAAGGTTCCTGGCGGTGAGAAGAAGGTTCCTGGAGGTGAGGACAAGCTTCCTGGCGCTGGGGGCAATGTTTCTGGCGGTGAGGACAAGGTTTCTGGCGGTGAGGAGAAGGTTCCTGCCGCTGAGGAGAAGGTTCCTGGCGGTGACAACAAGGTCCCTGGCGGTGAGGACAAGGTTCCTGGCGTTGAGGACAAGGTTCCTGGCGGTGATGACAAGCTTCCTTGTGGTGAGACAAGGTTCGTTGTGGTGACGACAAAGTTCCTGGCGGTGACAACAAGGTTCCTGGCGGTGAGGACAAGGTTTCTGGCTGTGAGGAGAAGGTTCCTGGCGGTGAGGAGAAGGCTCCTGGCGGTGAGAACAAGGTTCCTGGGGGTGAGGACAAGGTTCCTGGCGGTGAGAACAAGGCTTCTGGGGGTGAGGACGAGGATCCTGCCGGTGAGGACAAGGTTCCTGGCGGTGAGGACAAGGTTTCTGGCGGTGAGGACAAGGTTCCTGGCGGTGAGGGCAAGGTTTCTGGCGGTGAGGACAAGGTTCCTGGCGGGGAGGACAAGGTTTCTGGCGGTGAGGACAAGGTTTCTGGCGGTAAGGACAAGGTTGCTGGCGGTGATGACAAAGTTCCTGTGGGCGAGTACAAGGTTCCTACCGAGGAGGACAAGCTTCCTGGCGGTGAGAACACGGCTTCTGGCGGTGAGGACAAGGTTTCTGGCGGTGAGAAGAAGGTTCTTGGAGGTGAGGACAAGCTTCCTGACGGTGGGGACAAGGTTCATGGCGGTTAGGACAAGGTTTCTGGCGGTAAGGAGAAGGTTCCTGGCGGTGAGGAGAAGGTTCCTGGCTGTGACAACAAGGTTCCTGGCGGTGAGGACAAGGTTCCTGGCGGTGAGGACAAGGTTTCTGGGGGTGAGGACGAGGTTCCTGCCGGTCAGGACAAGGTTCCTTGTGGTGAGACAAGGTTCCTTGTGGTGACGACAAAGTTCCTGGCGGTGACAACAAGGTTCCTGGCGGTGAGGACAAGGTTTCTGGCTGTGAGGAGAAGGTTCCTGGCGGTGAGGAGAAGGCTCCTGGCGGTGAGAACAAGGTTCCTGGCGGTGAGGACAAGGTTCCTGGCGGTGAGGACAAGGTTCCTGGCGGTGAGAACAAGGTTCC
>CACRXK020005486.1:0-27915 GCA_902702795.2 Paramuricea clavata
AATACAATACAAAATATAATCCGAATATAAGCATCTTGAAACCCAAAATATGAGTCAAACAAGAAAGTGAGTGAGTAATATTTCGATTTTATTACAAAATCATCATCAGACTAACTAAAGTTACAATATACACATGGTCTTATATACAAGTTGGCAAGGCATGATGACAGCTTAACGGAAGTCTCGATCAGAACCACGACAGTTGCAGTGAGATGTTAAGTGTGATGAAATGTGAGTGTATAGATTAAGAAAAAAGCTTGTGTTCTTTGCTGGCTTTGAGTCCAGTGTTTAAACTGGGTGAATGATACTTGATATATAGAGCATCAAGCAACAAGAGTAAGTTAGGTGTGCGAGAATAAATAGTGTGAAGAATTCGAGAGTTGTCAAATATTAAGTTGGAAATAAAAGTGGAAACGTTATTGTCAGCGTCAGTTGGGTTGTTAAGTTTGTCAAAAACAAAGTGTAGGTTTACAATGTATTGCACATGTTCGCAGTTGTAAAAATGCTGTCCAATAGCACTTTTGGTCGGATTGGTATGTTCAGCGAGTCGCGTCTGTAAACGTCTTTCTGTTTTCCCAATATACGTTGCGGAACAGCCAGGACATGTCACCTCATAAACTACATTAGATTTCGAAAGATTCGGAATTTTGTCTTTGTTGGAAAGGAAATAAGAAAACTTTTTGTTGTCACAAACAACTATAAAATTTACAGGAACAGTTAGGCATCTTTGTATTTTCTTTATGCAACTTTTAACTAAAGTTTCACCTTGTTTACCAAGGTATGGAACGCGAACCCAAACCTTAGGCCTAGTGTCGTTTTCATCAAAAAAGTTAGTGCGAGGTCGATCCGCAGAAAATTTGTTTTTTAGTTTAGATATCAATAAATTCCTGATCGCACGAGGAAAGCCATTCCAAGACATAAACATTTTAAGCTTCCGAACTGGGTTATCAAATAGTTGACTGGTACTGCATAATTTTGATGCTCGGTGAAACAAAGATTTAACCCACGCAGTTTTACGTGAAAATGGTTCAAAACTAGAAAAATGCGTGTATTGTCCAGTGTGCGTACTTTTGTAGTAAACATCAGTGTTATCCGACGAAATCAAAATGTCCAAAAAATAAATTACATTACCCGGAAAGGTATCAACTGTAAATTGGAGATTTTTGTCAAAACTATTAAATTTGTCAAGAACAGCAGGAATATCCGAAGGTTTTATAAGCACTAGAGTATCATCAACGTATCTTCGGTAAAACCTTATGACACCAGATTTAATTAGATCCGAAACAATAAGTTTTTCAAATTCCGAAAGAATGATGTTAGCTAGCACAGGCCCCAGTGCAGACCCCATAGAAACGTTAGTCTGATGATGATTTTGTAATAAAATCGAAATATTACTCACTCACTTTCTTGTTTGACTCATATTTTGGGTTTCAAGATGCTTATCTTCGGATTATGTTTTGTATTATATTTGTATCATAAATAGACAGTGTAATACGTTCTCGATGAAACTGTCATACTGAAACATCATGTCAAACGGCAACATTGCTTAGGGGAGGGGATATATTTGGCTATTCGTGAATCTTCGTTTGGAATCATTGAATTCAATTATTCAAGTTGCCCGAACTTTGACAGAGAGTTTGAGCAAGAAACGAAGTAGGAAGACGAAGGCGTACTTGACAATTTTTGCCGTCTGCATATTATCCTGCGCATACTGAGTTGGACGTCACTGATGGTTGCTCAACGTGTCTTCCCATGTGTCGCTGTTTATGAATACTGACCATAATTCTTGCCCTGACCCAGAAAAGAAAACAGCGTCTTTGTCCTTCTAACGAAGTTCACAACGAATTTTGTCAAAATATTCGTTGTGAACTAAGGAAGAAGAACGAAGACGGGATATGGATTCATGTCTCTCTGTTTTGTCCTGATCAGGGTAAGGATTTGGGTCAGCATTCATTAACAGCTACACATAAATCTCTAATCTGTCTTCACCCCTGACTCAGAATGCGTCAACTCGATGTCGTCGTCGTCCGACTTCGTTCTCTTGCTCAAACTCTCTAATGTTTTTCAAGTTGCTCGAACATGTTTTGTCAATGATTGTAATTTGTAGGTAAGAGTGGGGAGAATTTAATTAATAATGACAATGTGATTATACAGTAGCTATGTCAAATTTAGACACGGACTGTAAATTATACAGTGTAGGGCGTATTTTAGACGTATACAGTAATAACATTTCTGGCTTTGCAGTTCATGATGGATTTTATATGTATAGTCAACGTATGTACGTTTCCCTGTTCTAGTTAAGTTTAATCTGTATTCTGTATTCTGTACCGTAATGATATAGCCTATATGTGTAGAGTTCAAAATGTCCCGCATGTTCGTTGCTCGGTTGTTACGGTTGGTATATGGCTTTTGTTCGTGAAAGCGGCTAGTTGTATATGGATTTGTTAATTTTGTTTGAAGTTCTTTGATTGGCGTCGGCTGACAATTAACCTCGTTTTTCCATTTTTGTTTTTAATTTTCGGCGAAAGCATTTACAAGATTTAGTGTATTTTTTCCCTTCCCAACGCCAGAGGAAGCAACGTTTACTGCACACATATGCGGTAAATTTCTTAGTATGAACTCCAAAATGACAATGAATTTCACTTTGATAAACTGAAAATCTGAAAGTTGATACTAATTGACAAAACGCGGTATGGTGCGATGAAAATAAAATTAATGCGAATTGAAATTGTCTCAGAGATATGTCACTCATAGTGTTACACAGCGGACCGAACCACACATATCCGTACATTCTTCTAGTAGAATATATTAATTATATTCGAAATATGCCCATTTGCTTGCAACCCTATAATCATTCTTGGCCGACTTTGTTACCTCTTGGCTAATAATTTTGAAATGATTGAGATTTGTTACTTTTGTTTCTACACAGGTCAGAACAGTTCAATCACTGCAAGCAATGTACAAGCCCGACAAAATAACAGCTCCAGTGTCAGTGCTTTCCATGAAATCACTGGAACAATATCCAAAACATCTACGGCATTATCAAGTGGGAAGACATCCTCTTCTCAGTCCGTGATGAGTACAACCAACCCTCCAAACAAAACCAATTTTAAATATAGCACGTCAGCATTACTTCAACCCACGTCATCTAAGCTTCCATCAACATCTTCTTACACAGTAAGAAATATACGTGCCGCATTTTCATCTTACTCTCACACTCCTACCAAAAGTTCAGAAATGTTTATATCCTCTACTTCCGTGGTAAGCTCTTTTGTTTTTACAACTTCTTCTAATTTTAGCTTTCCTACCACACTCACGTCTTCCACTTTTCATAAAGTCAGCAATTCGTCGTCAACTGATAGCTTAACTTCCTCTTCAAGACGCAGCAATTCTGTACCAGCTACATCTTCTATTAATTCATCTACAGCTGAGTTGTCTAATACTACATCACATTTTTCTCTTCCATCTGCAATGTTTTCCACATATCAAGGCGTTCATTCATCTTCAACTCATTTATTGTCTTCGCCAATGGAAGGCAATGTTACTCTAACTATTCATTCATCCACATTAATATCCTCTTCCCCTCCAAGGAGTTCTTCATTTTCTTCTTCAACGTTATTTCCAAGTACGCTCACTCTATTTTCTACAAGTATGGTTGTTACTAAAACAATTGGGAATACCACCATAACGCCGTCAAGTCGTGAATTATCTGCGGATCATTTAAGTTCTTTTACAAAGGAAATACCTTCCACTTCGTCTGTATCTGCAATGTTTTCTACATCTCAAGGCGTTCTTTCGTCTTCAACTAATTTATTATCTTCGCCAATGGAAGGCAATTCCAATCTAACTATTCATTCATCCACATTAATAGCCTCTCCCTCTCCAAGAAGTTCTTCTATGACCTTCGTTCGTCCAACGCCATCACAGAAACAGACCTTACCTACCAAATCAAGTGAAGCAAAGATCTCTTCGAGTACTATCACAAAAATGGCACCATCGAGTGCTGCCAATGTACTGAACTACATCTTCCTAACGTTCGATGGAAAACTGATCGTATCACCAAAGTCTTCATACAAAGCGGAAGACATTAACTTCAAGGAACTTGCGGGTTCTATTGAAAGTATTTTAGATAAGGCCTTACAGCAAGTCAATGAATACATTTATTCAAAAATTTTGATTATTAAACCGCGAGATGATGAATCGAAGTTTGTCTGTACGTTCAAAGTATTCTTAACAAAGCCAAGTTCAGAAACAGCTGCTACTCTGCAAGAGAAGATAAATAAATACAACGAGACTAATGGATTTGGCGAGTTCACATTACATTCGGTGGAAACAAGTGATGCCAGTAATCAGCCATGTACTGAAGAAAGGTTGTACATGTGGGCAATTATTGTCATTGCCGCATTAGGAGTCCTATGTTTGCTTTTTTTAGCGGCATTCATCTATGCGCAGGTATGTAGATTCGTGACTCTGCATCATTCAAGCGATTTTCATAATCATTCTAAGAAAAATTTGGAATTAAACAATTTTTTCTTACTGTTCTCACTTCTAACATATTAATTTAAGATAACTTCACAGATTACAACAAATTCTGATATGGGATTGGGATCTTTTAATCCTCCAAATACACTTTGTAGTATCTGTTCTAATTGAGAAAAGGTCATACTTTTCACTTTTAGTTTGAGCTCTGAACGAAAAACAGCCTAATAAACACAAATAAACGTATACCGATCTTCTGAATACAATTTTCCAAAATACAAATCATACTTGAAATAGTGAAGGGCGCCATTACCATACATGCATGTATAGTCTCGATCACATATGTTACAGTGCGTCTACAGTAAGTAGGGCCACTTAGAGAACACTAACCAATCGCATTGCAGAACAAAAAACAAATATAATCAAACTAAAGCTCGTTCAATCAAAAGAAAGCTCCAGGAAGCCATTAACTACAGTGCTTACTTTTCAAAATTCTTAGTTAAAATCCGTAAAAAAATCGCATAAAATCCTCTTGTAATTTGAAATATATGTCAAATAAAATAAAAATTCCCTAAAAACGATGCCAAAAGCCACTCTGGTGTTATAAATACTGCATATACACTTCATGTAACAACAGTTGATTATTTTATTTAACCTGAACCACCTGAACTTCAGGCCCTGACGGCTTACCCTACGATTTTTGATTGGGGTTATTAAAATAAAATTATTCTGTTTGTTGCTTTTTTCATTAAATAGTATACACAATGTTCCAATTACCACTTCTTTACTTATCAAGCTTCATAAACTTCAGAGAATATCGTTTTATTCTGTGCAAAAAATCCGAAAAGTCCGTAAAAAATTCCACAAAAGTTCGAAAGTCCAACAAAAATTATCCCCGGACTTTTGAAAGTACGAAAGTCCCATACACTTTTTTCGAGTGATTTGCCCCTCGCTCTTTTCCAGCTTCGTGTTAATCGCGCAAACAAAGAAAATGACACTAAACGTCATCTTCCACTATCTCGGCTTCGCCAGGCTTTCTTGCCATTCTACTTTTCTTACTTTTTCCTACTTTTTTTCAACTTTCCTACTTTTCCTAGTTTTTATTAAAAATTGTTTGATTTTCAGAATCATAATCAATAAATTAATGAAGATCTAGAGATTCCATTCATAGATGAACGAGTACAAAAAATATAGTGAGCACCAAAAATTCACACAACATCCCCAGCAGATATCTAATAGTCCACCCCTTACTCCATATATCCTAAGTGACCAATTTTGTATATTTTTGTGTTATTTGCATCTCAAAAACTCCTACTTTTCTACACATTTTCCTACTTTATTCATACTTTTCTTTAAATTCTAGTCCTACTTTTATCCTACTAGTTTTCTACACAAGGATGCCAGAAAGCTTGGCTTCACTCTTTTCATCCGAGTTGTCGCTCCAGGTGTATATAGAGCTCATTGCAATGGGCTCGTTGCATCATAACAATCATGACAATCAAGCATTCATTCACAATTAATTTTAGTGATCGGATTGTTGTACTGCTTTTTGTTTCTTTGAAAATCCATGACTGTTCTCCAATTTGAGTAGTATTTTGAGGTTATGCATGAGCAATAGACAATTCCCATCACAGACTAATTTTAGAACGAGCATACTAAAATTAGTTAAATTGCAAAGTTTGGTTACGAAATGATGTAAAATGCGGATAATATAGAGCCCTGCAAAGTTTGCAAATTTTGTATACTTCTGTATTACAAAAGTATACAAAATTTGGAACTTTGCAATGTTTCCTCATTTTACAACATTTCCCAACCAAACTTTGTAATTTTACTAATTTTAGTATGCTCTTTTCTAGCTGTAGTGATTTATTTGCTTGCCTAGTTTTAAAATTAGTCTATAATGGAAATTGTCTATTACCTTTTACATTTAGGTTACCCTCAATCAACAGAATAAGAAAATAATGTTCATTCTATTTTAATATTATACAGTGTACTGCAGTGTTAAAATCTCGAATGGTCGTTTCCAGTGTAGTTAGAGATGATAGCAGACAGCTATGGTGTGAAGAATATACAACTACATACCTAACAAATATAAGCAGAACTTCGGCGTTTCGAGAAAAGCCTTTTGTCGGGAAGTTATTAACTTCATGTTATATTAACTTCCTGACAAAGTGCCTTCAATCGAAACGTCGAGTTTCTGCTTATATACTCCGGGAAGTTGTAAATGCTGTGTAAAGGATTTGATATATCAATAAATAAGAATTGGCGGATGGAAGTTAATTTACTTGATCTTATATTTTCGATCAACTCAGTCTGCCCGCTCTGAAACCTACCAATCAGTTGTTAAAAAATATAGAAACGGTGATAAGATTACCAGATGAAAAAACTAAGGTTTCTCTTTTTGTACTTTAATTTGATATTTGTACATTTTTGTTTTTGATACGACTCGTTATTCTGAATTTGTAGAGAAAACTGAAAAAATCAAGAAAAGGAAATCATTCTTCACCCAACCATGCCAAAAACAGCGACAAAAGATATAGTGATTTCTTTCCGCCAGTGTTTGATGGTAATGCTGAATCTAAAAATGTTCCATTGCAATTAACAAGCGTATCATCCACTGAGTCTAAGAAACCGCTGAAATTTAGTGACACCGTTGACACTGATTCAGAGCAGGATGATGAAAATGGGAAAAAATCTGATAAAAGCTTCAGTGGGGAAGATGAAAAAGAGGACAATATGTTGGACGTTCAGGTACTATTACTTCAATTAAACTAAACTGACTTTACTTACATTCTTATATATGTTTTTTGTTATTTGAAAATTTTGAGCAAAAATTATTTAGAGATTTTAGAGCTGACCGGAAGCAACTAGGAAGCCTTCCCCAAGGGATTAAACCTGCGGCCTAGCGATTCCAGTGCGACGCTCTGACCACCGAGCTACCAAGTCTTGCTGCCAAGACTCAAACACAAGCTCGTGCATATACAGTACTGCATTCCATTAAGAGTTAACCACAAGATTGCTGTCGAGCGGTCTATGGTTGTAATTACATGCATTCATTATGGTCACCTAAGCATCGGATTAATAGGAATCCATCTGCCTGAAAAATACAAGGTTCTCTTCGACGTTTCGAGCGAAGGGAATTTGTCGGAATTAGTTGCATCTCTATCAATCCGAAGCTTTCTAATTATTGCAACATGAGCTCCACCTTTGAATTTACTTTGAGTTTTTCAAGTTTTTTTAAAAAAATAGTTTTTAAAAAAGTTTTAAAAAGTTTTAAAAGAGTTTTGAAAAGTAAGAAAAGTTTAAAAAGTTAGATTTTTAAAAAAGTTAAAAAAAATTAAAAAGTTAAAAAAAATGAGGGTTAGGGGTTAGTGATTAGGGGTTAGTGGTTAGGGTTGGGGTTAGGGTTAGTGTTAGGTGCCGCGAATTTATTATTATGATAAATTCAAAATTTGCCACGAATTTATTATAATGATAAATTCGGACGTGTTTAAGAATTTACTCATATAGTAAATTCAAAGGTGGAGCTCATGCTGAATTATTGGCACTATACTTATTCACTGGAACAGACAGTTCAAGATTATATCACAGGTCTAAAATATGTATATAACTAGGGTACCTGCAAGGTAGGGATTGCTGCGGGCATTAAAAGCAGATAGAACTACAGGAAACAGCACAAATTTTATCAAGCACATTGATTACTCGCAGCGACTAGTGAGTTGTGAATGGAACTGAGAAGAAGCAATATATATTGAAGTAGCAAAGACCAGGGGTTAATGTGCAATCAGAGGTAACAGATATTAAACATGTGCGTCTCATTGACATACAGGTAAATTAAGATCAGATTTCATATCAAGTCTGTTTACTGCTAGGCGCATTTACCACATTATATAGACTATATACACAGATTTATCACACTAAGAAACCAAAACTTTATAAAAATATAGAACTGACAGTGGCCAAAGTCCAAAACAAAGTCCAAAGCGTAACATTAGACTTGAAAAAGCTTTAGAAATTCCGTAAAACTGCGAAGACTCGAGCGAGTTTAAAATTTGTGTTCTGCGCATAGAAAGCGCGCACGACCACAATTCCATGCGCTAAATAAAATTTAGTTCAAAACCCCCTCTATGCATGCATATATTAGGCTGCTGCTACGCTCGCTCGTTTCAGGCTCGCTCGCTCCGCAGCAATTAAAAATTTTTGCTCGACATTTCCATTTAGTTCTATATCAAGCAAGATGACCCAAATCTCGAGTGCATTATTTACAGAATAAGCTAGACAAAGTCTATGCAGGGAAAACCTGCACTAAACATTTGTTATACTAGATGTTCTATCAGTTCTTAATACTGTAGTCTTCCTCGAGGTCCAGTAAGGGCGAGCCAGGTTTCCATATGGTCGTAATGGTCATAAAGATGGAGTCACGGTCTTTCTCAACGGTCAGATTATAATGGCTTTTACTAGTAAACCATAGTGTATTCAGAATACTTATGATTTATATATGGTTTACTAGTAAAAGCCATTATATAGAGAATCTCTATTTGTAGTCACTCTGCCTATTTCCAGTTTTGTATGCAATAATATTAATTTATTCTTAGAAGAATTTATCCTTAATTGTTATAGTTTTCAACCTTTTGGCCATGGGCGTACGGGAAGGAAAAAATTAGGGGGGTGGGGGCGGAAAGAAATTTGCCCGACCTTTTCGGATTGTGCCCGAGTTGTCAAAAAAAATTTTCCTGAGAAACTTTCCAAAATTGTTGTCGACGGGGGGGGGAGCAGTGATTACGAAAAATTCCTATTACACAGGAAACCCTAGCTGGGAAACTTTCTGAAGGCTCTGGAACCCAGGGTAATTACGTGGCATATTTCCCACAAAATTGACAGAATTTGTCCCATTTATTTTTATAATAAGCCAATATTGCCCGACTGTTAAGCGAATATTGCCCGACTGGCTTTGTTTGCCCAACAAACTAGGAGGCTGCCACCCCCCCCCCCCCCTCGCCCGGTACGCCCATGTTTTTGGCCAACGTCGTGTTATCAACATAATCCTCCTCATTTGTGAATATAGAAACTAATATTTTATGTAATGTTTCCTTAAATTTATTCTTTGGAAAATTACGTAAGTCACATGGAATGCTGTTCCATATTCTTGTACCAGTTCTGGAAAACTGGGAGCAATTCAGTTTATTAGTTAAACATGAATGTTTCACAGAAAATTTTGTATTATAGTCATGTATGTCGTGAGTATAATAAGTAAGGTTATTAATTGATATATGTAATAAAGTTATAATAAAGTTAACCGTAACGCTTTAGTTATATTGATAATACAACGTTATATTGATAATATAACACCCTAAGTTTAAGTAACGCCAAAATAGAGTTAAGGTTCTAATAACGTTTACCATTGTTTCACGGTAGTTATGTTGTACAACAATTACAAAATAGTATTAGTATTCCGTCCACGATAGAGTCATCCATGCACTTGGGATGTTGCTCGACTTTCGGAAGCGCCTCGTGTTGACGCTACTCTGGCTTTTGGTAAATACAAAGACTAATAATTGTTTATGATTTTCTCCACTATATCTAGGAACAATCTCAGTCTGGCAACGCTAAATTGCAAATTCAAGATACTGACGATGAAGACGATCAAACAAAATTCAGTACGTTTTCTCGGAAACGTTAAAGTATATAAGTATGAATGTATGATGATGAACTTGTGGACTATTATAACGCCTAGCTTTCAGTCCGGCATTAATGAGGCTTATTCCCCAGATCTGTTTTTAACATTGGTTCATTTGTCAACGTGAGTTAAACCATGTTGTATTAATTAAGTGGTGCTTTATAGTTAAAGGATGTAATAGTGTGTACATAGAAATTAAATTGCTGCGATCAGTTTATTTTGAAATTAGAGGGAAGTTATATTAAGGTTTTCACTTACAGCGTAGCTCGGACTCCATTAGCAGGAGTGGAGAAGTATCAATAAAACTACGAATATTACCAAGTACCATTAACAAGTAAAACCTCGCACGTTGCTGGCTACTTAAGGCCATGACACACGCGGCAATTTTTTCTGCAACTTGCAATGCAATTTCGGATTTATTTTGTAGCTATTTTGCAATAACAATAAATATCAGACGAAATCGATAAATTGGTGTAATATGTATACAATTTTATTAGAAAAATTAGAATATATAAAAAAATTCACACACATCAGGTTTTGGCAATACAGAATTAGCTTTAGAGTTTAGGGCCCGTTTTACACTATAACGCCACGGCTAACATTCCGTTAAAAATTTACAACGACACGTTTCTATAGTATTAAGGTTATATTGTATACACTATAACGGAGTGGTTTGCCGTAGTGTACTAACTACGGACCACTACATTTCCCGCTCTGAATACAAATCAATTTCGTTAAAAATTCACTACGTTTCTTAGTATTGTGTTTACACTAACGAAGTGGTTTGCCGTAGCATATTAAAACTACGGACCACTAGGTTTGGCACTTCGGATGCAAATAGAGACCTTACGATTTTAGGACGGCAATGCGACGGTAACGGCTACCAATACATAGATCATTGAAAAGAATTGAGTAATTACAATAGCCTATATGAATAATTTAGACATTGTTCTCGCTCTGTTTACAGCGCCAAATCACAAATTTTCACGTCTTGATACGACGGCTGCATTCCAAGCCACTGACAAGTGCAACTTCAAACTGGGCCGGTTTAGCAGAACTTTTCCCAACCATAAAACCCATGTCTTCAACTTCCAAAACTGCATTAAATTCATACGATTGGGATAATATACGACGAACTATCTTTATTACTATTTATTTGAAGGAGTTTGTTTTCAACTGGCCGTCGTCGTCGCGTTGCCGTCCTAAAATCATAAGGTCTCTAATCACTATTACGCGCCGTAGCGTCATAGACAGTGTAACCCGGCCTTGAAATCATGAAGAACTGTTAATAAAATTGTGAAGTAATTTAGAAGTGTTTTAATTTCTATAATAACTTCACCTTTAAATCTTTAAATGCTTTTAATTCCTGAAATATTTGGACTGAAAACAATGACGTGCATACCGGGCCCGCCATCAAAATGGTTTTCACCTTGTTAACTATTTATATATACTTCGTTAACTATTATATACAAAGTTACTATATTTGTGGTAATTGAGTAAGTCCAAGAATTTATCACACACTAATCCCTAGTGTAAAACGTGAATGGCTCACGTTCTGGATGATTCTACAAAACAACAGTTCTTAAAACCCAAGTTTCCATTTGTAGCTACTATAGTTAGATCACAATTCCTTCCCCCACCTTTCCAAGGATAATTATTTACTATATATAGATACATGGTAAGTTTGCGCATGACCAATTTGATGAATTCAAAATTCTGTAAATCCAGTATCGATCATGTATGGTATTTCTCAGAAATCTTACAAACTATCCACAATGAAAATGCAATACCGATGAGCTATATAAAAACATAAAGTAAAGAAAAGAAATTTAAATTAGAAAAAACTTCTCCTGGTTAGGTGTAATATACGTATAAAATTTACTCTCTAAATTTGCATCCACAAAACATTTCAACAATCAGTTCTATCTTGTGAGATTTCCCAAATCCTGCATGATTATTAAAGGGAATTGGAAATGTCAATATACATTTTTTTATTTTCTCTTTTGAAAGAACTTTTAAGACTATACATAATTCTGTTTTACCGGGGGTTTTCATATCTTGCTTACTTCTACAAATTTTTTGATCGATTCTATCTTCATTTTTTGTAGATATGCATGTCACATCACAACAGAGGACACGCAATATTTTTATCTAGAAAACCACTAATCATTTTGCACTCAAAATTATGCTCTCAGTCTGTCTGCCTTTCGAAATATCAAAATCGCTCAAAACCTTTAAAACATCTACCAACCAATATTTGGCCGTCAGCAACTAATACTTTTATATGGTTAATCCCTGTTGTGACGTCACCAAAACTACCGTTAATGAGATAAAAAATGTATCCAAGATGGCGGACATCTCATTACTTCAAGTGAAAAAAATATTTCAAGAACTATAAGCACGATATGAAAAATCTATAAAATAAGTTAATATATAGTTTCAAACGATCTTTCAAATGAGAATATAAAAAAATATATTGTTATTTCCCTTTAACTCTTAGTCTACACGCAGTGCCGCAGAGAGGTTGGCGGGGGCCCGGGGCAAAAATTTTTTGGCGGGGGGCCTTTTTGAAAAAAAATTATGGCAACGTTACCTCAACCAACGTTATAACTCCAGCAATCACTGCCAAAATTGCCAAATGATCACTTGCTTTCTCTTTTATGGCAGAATGACATCCCTGTTACGAGAAAAAGTATGGCGGTAACATTGAATACAAATCGAAAGTCTTTTAGGTCTATAAGTAGGCCTACACTGATTGACTGATGGAACTAGTCGACCAATCAATGAAGCAAAAACTTGGCCAAGGCCAGAACTAAAGGCTGATTTCCACTGTTGCGTTTTTCATACGCACGTACACGCACGTAAAACGTTGAATCCTTCTATTTTTTAAATATTTTACAAATAAGTCAACAAATGCATACTAAAACTTGCGGAACACTGAATTCTGCTGCTTTATTTATTTGGTTATTCCATAAGTAACATTTAAACGGATTTAAAGTTTTACTTGCGTATACGTACGTATGAAAAACGCAACAGTGGAAATCAGCCTTAAGTCTGAACCAGGAAAAAAGTTTCTCTTAATAGGCCGTTTGCTATGACCTCAGAAAGGTACCTAGAAAACTATTTTTCATTTCCCATGTCTTGGAACTGAAATATTTTACGGGAACCAACACTTTCGAACACGCTGAGTTCAAATCCGAAAAGTTCCCGATCCGCAGATACGCAGTTTTCTCACAAACTGCTAATCTTCACTAATTTCACGATTTTTCATTGTTAACGACACGGATAGATGACGACAAACGATTATGTCACTCAAAAGGACTAACTTCTATTAACCAGTCTTCCTTTTAACAAAAGACCGTTTTGCTTGAATCATTTTGAGTTATGTAAACTTATCTGTGTTGGACGTGAACAGCATATCTTGTCTACAACTTTGAGAATTGGAAGGTCTGACAGATAACGCTTTCTAAAATCCTCAGTTCTGGCTCTATTGTCTCTATTTCGCTGTATCTCTATAAAATCACAAGGACGTTAATGTTAAGTCTTTGGGTTATGTCTCTGGGCTGAGAAATTACTCCTTACATGCATGTATGTCAGTGATCAAAATGTATATGTTTTATACAACGATGTAAATCGGTAATTTTATGTGATGGGTTAGCATTTAAATTTTCAACACAGTTTCTGAGACGTAATTCAAGAGGTAACGTATCATTGCATTTCAGGAACTATTATCAGTTGGTGCATGTTATTCTGTGCGATTAGCGAATATTATTGGAAAGATGGCTTCCATGACGTTGAAATCACCAAATATAAACAGCTCATGCACACATTTCTCCACTTCGTCGTAAGTTTACAGAGCAAATTTTATACTTTGGCACTGAATATCTTTGTCTTTGATGTGAACATCATTTATTCTTCAAGTTTAGTATGGTTAATTAAGAGTGATCCTGCCTTAAGTCTTCTACCAGCAACTCATCGACAATATTTCATTTTAGCGTTGTCTTTGCCGTTTTGTTTTAAATACCATGATTGCGTTAACAGATCAATAGTTATTTTTCAGGCCAGTGACATAGCCAAAAACTTAGTGATTAATTAACGTCCTTTTGATTTTATAGAGATATCGCTAGAACTGGGGATTTTAGAAAGCGTTAATTATCTGTACCTTCTTGTAGACAAGATATGTTGTTTATGTCCAAAGATTGCATAACTCAAAATTATAACCGTTAATAGAAATTGGTCCTTTTGAGTGACATAAATAATCGTTTGTCTTCATCAATCCGTCTCGTTGAACAATGAAAAAAGTTGTCGTGAAATTATATTAGTGAATATAAAATAGAAGTTTTCGGATTTGAACTCAGCGTGTTCGAAAGTGTTAGTTCCCGTAAAATATTTCAGTTCCAAGACACGATATCAGGACACAGCACTGAACGGGTTTCATTCGTTTTCAGGGTGTCGCACACCCCTAACTCCCCTCCCCCAAACTGGATGTAAACACATAAGTAATCAATTACATTATCATAAGTGTTAGAGTCACAGGTTTTTGGACTGGTAACGTTGAATGGTCTGTTTCTAGCACGTGCATAGTCCTTTCCATCCAAAACGCCACAACATGATAACTAAGAAAGTAAATAATTACAAGTTCGTTAATTAAACATTCGTTAATATTGGCTGCATGTGCAATAGACCAATTCCAAATTACCGCTGTAGTTGTCAAGGAAATCACACAAAGACGAGACTTAGTGCTAATTTGGTGTACACAGGGGTTGTTTACCATTTACATGGAAAACCCATCCGGTTTGAAATTGTGCTAATGGTAAGCAAAATTTCGGATAGAAAATCCCATTCGGTTATATGCTTTCCATTTAATAATTTCAATTGTTAAATCGAGAAGAGCCTGGAACTGGTGAAAAAATAAAATATATGTAAATGGAAACATTTACCGGTTGAAACGTTCCAATCGGTAAGAAAGGACAACCTTTTCAAACGAACCGTTCATTCAGGAAACGTTCCGGTTGGGCCGCCGAAATATGCTTGTTCCATTTACTTTCCGCATGGAATCACCTGAATTTCCATGTAAATGGTAAACAACCAGGGTGTCTCAGAAAACCCAAAAGATGCGTAAAATATTGACAGGGTGCATGTATTATAAATATTGACTTTACGAAATTAAGATATGTATTTGTAAAGATTTTCTGCTCTTGGGAATTTAAAGCAGCTTCTTAAACAGTTCCTTTATGCATAAAAATTAATGAGGGAGGGAGGAGGCAAGTGGGAGCAACTGCCTTACTACAGAAAATTACGTACTAATTTTATAACTTACTAATTTTATAACAGTATTATGAATTATTAATTAAACCATTAAATAGCGCTTTTAATCTTGTGAATGAGAATGTTTGATTCTGTATGGGACAGCCATAAGCTAAGCACGCTCTAAAAACACGATCGATGGTTAAAAATTTCCTGGTTCATCCAAAATCAACCCTGTTATGGGTAATTAATATTCTTGGTTCAATATCCTGGTTAATTTAACCACAATCTTAATTTGATCACTATCGTGGCTAATTTAACCAGGATTTCTTGTTAATTTAACCAGGCTATATATGGTTGAATTAACCAGGTTATGTTTGGTGGACTATTAACCAAGAATGCCTGGTTAGGAATTCACCTACCATAATCTGGTTGCTGAAATTAACCAGGAATCCTGGATAAATTACCCAGGGCTATGATTAAATCAACCAGATATGTAATTGAATTAACCAGGAACATTAAGTTACCGCAAATTAAACAGGGTTGGTTTTAGATTACCCAGGGAATTTTCAACCGGGGTGTTTTTAGAGTTTTTTATACATTCAACTGATATGGCTTTGAATGCATTGACATTTAGATACTTATTTCAAGATACGGCGTACGGCCCTAATAGAGGCCTAAGGGGCTTGGCACATGAGTAAATCGTCAGTGGTTTTACATGCATATGTAGCTTTAAAATCTTAATTAAGTGGTTATTAGTGTTTATCGTTGGTATCATACAGCTTAAGATATATACCTCGATCTGTATTTTATCCCAAGAGTTTTTCATTTTTTCGTCAGCGTAATATTCCACCAGAGTGCCATTCATGCAATCCTTCAGTTCATCTTCCACCTTTTGATAAAGTAAAGAAAAAAATAATTTTACCTTATTGCTATTCTAACTGCACCAAGTAGAGTGGAAGACTTTTATAGTTACATAACTTACCGTGAATTGACTCTTATTATAATATTTCATTATGTTAAAATTACCTCCGCTTTGTAAACAACAGATAAAATACCAATGGTGACTTCCATCAAGAACAACGTGAACAAACAGCAGATGAACTGTAAAGATAGAGGAATATTTTTTAGATCTGCAAAACCTTGGAACAGTTTATACCTACCGAGATAAAGACGTGTTCAGATGTTTAGAACACGATTTAGTATATATAACAGCAATCAATAACAAACAAACTTCCTACCCGTAGCTAACATCGAGTTTCTGGCTGTTTACCATTTACATGGAATTTCCGGTGATTCCATACGGAAAGTAAATGGAACAAGCATATTTCGACTGCCCAACCGGAACTTTTCCGGAATGAACGATTTGTTCGAAAAGGTTGTCCTCTCTTACCGATTGGAACGTTTCAATCGTTAAATTTTGTTCCATTTACATCTTTTTTATTTTTTTCACCAGTTCCAGGCTCTTCCCGATTTAATTCAAACCGGATTTTCCATATAAATGGTAAACAACCCTTCAGTGCCTTCCTGTCAGTCATTCTAAATGAAAAGCGCATAATCCGAATGGGATTTTCTATCCGAAATTTTGCTTAGCATTAGCACAATTTCAAACCGATGGGTTTTCCATGTAAATGGTGAACAACCTCTGTGTCCTAAATGTTTGTAATGTGTATGTACTATACAGTACACATTTACTGTCGTAAAGTTATAGGGGATCTTCTCGGTTCGTGTATCAACAAACAAAAATGTACATTTTTCAGGGTTAAACCTACGATCAGGTCAGTATCAGGCCTTCGTTTGTTCTTACACCGAGAAAGTGCGTAAGGGATCCGGTATTAATTGCGACGAAAGTCCTGTTCCACATCCCAGTCATGCACGTACGTTGTTTTGTAACATGTTATGTCAACCTCGCAAGCCAGGTTCTCTAATTCCGCTTCCCTCCCAAACATGCTGGAGCGTGTTTGGGAGGGAATTAGCGGAAGTAGAGAGCCTGGCTTGCGAGGTTGATGTTATGAATGTCAGTGTCATTTGTGACGAATTTATTTGCGTTAGCAAATCGTACACTGACTGCATTTGCATTTGGTACATGTAGATCTTAAACCGGATCATTTTTCTGATTTATGCATGGGCTGTCCAAATTCAAGCGTTGAAAATTTCACGTTGAAAATGTAACACCCGAGTGTAGCAAAATTCTTAGTTTATAATAGGCACCACAGGAATCACCGAATCAGTGTGTAAAGTTGCATCTTATTCGTACAAGGCATGAGACATTAACAAGAACTGACACTCTCAGTGCTGATTTAGAATAGTAAAGCTCTGGAGCCAGATATCAGGGCCTTAGCGAGGGGGGGGTATTCGGGGGTGGTTAACCCCCCCCCCAACTTTTGACATATTCGGAAAATGGGTGGCCATTCGGAAAATTACGGCAATAATAGTATATGGTTTTTGTACGAAAATCATGAGATTCAGGCAATTTTTAGGTAATATCTGACTTTTGGTATGTCCGGAAAATTTTTTTGACCCTTAAAATGGTACACTGAGGGGGGGGAGGGGAGGTCGCAAAGAATTTTGGAATATTCGAAAATTTTCTTCGTCATTCGGAAATTTTTAGCCTACAACCCCCAACTATAAATGCTAGCTACGGCACTGCCAGATATGCGAAGGCCAGATAGCGCTATCCACTGGAATTTTTCGAAATCCTTAACTATGGAAATAGCATGGATATTTGTTGGAAATAATACGGAAATCCAATTTTCATACTAATTGCAATTTCCATACTATATATGGATATAGTATGGAAATAATATGGATTTACTGTACAATGGATTTGGTGATGCAATTAGTGCGAATTCCATAGTATATGGATTTCATTACAATAATTTGATTAGAATAATAAAACTAAAAAATAAAGTAATACCGAGAGAAGAACAGATCTGCTTTCCCTTAATGTTCCAAAGAAACCAATTGCAGAGACGATGATGATGAACAAACCAGAAGCAATAGTTATGTAAGATACTGAATGATAATCAAATTTATCACAAACTTCAAGGTACAGTAGACGATCTTCTCTATCTACACGGACGATGATCCCAGCCACAAGAACACCAATTCCACACAGCTTATAATAACAAAATATTTCGAATGAGTTTCACCAATGTTTCAAATGCACTGTACATGTACTTCAGCTGGCAAAATGGAGTTATATTTATAATTATAAAACCTACATATATATATATATATATATATATATATATAGCTTAATATTTTGGTTTACGAAACACAAACAGTGCTCAATACCATATAGATAGAGCGTAATATAGTTTTTCGTTTTACCTCAAAAAACCACAACAGTCTGTTTCATTCGTATAGGAATCATCAGATGGTCTGATGATTCCTATACGGATGAAACCACCTGATGATTCCTATAGGGATGAAACAGACTGTTGTGGTTTTTTGAGGTAAAACGAAAAAAAAAATATATATATATATATATATATATATATATATATATATATATATATATATATATATATATATATATATATATATATATATATATATATATTGTGGGCCAATGGATATTAATTATAGTAGCTATATTCTATTTAATTAAAACACGAGCAGGAGTGCTTTATCAGATAGAAAACCCCGAGGCGACAGCCCGGTGTTTGTTTATCACCTGATTCGATCAAAATCAATGGCTCCAAAAAACGACCCATCTTATGAGTTCATTGGACCAGTAATTTTAAAAATTAACGTTGTCTAAACCGAGAAAATCAAAGCTAAAGTTTATGTCTGATTTTTTATCACATATAAAACCACCGATACGGTATAGTGATGTCCTTTGAGTTTTCCTTCGCGAAGAAGGAAAGGTGGCTTGCTTAGAATCACAAACATGGAATTGCGTCGATGAAATGCAGTTCTTGATTTAGAGCAAATTTGTCGCTTCTCTCTACTAGAACCTTTAATTATTCTAATTAAGATAGAACCCTCTAGATGCGAATTCCCGGTGACTGAAAAACTACAAGCTTCCTCGCATACTCAGTGCGCGCCGAGGAGTGATCACAAGTGTGCGGCATATGCATTGAGCACATTTGACTTACATACTCGGGTTAAAATTGTTGGCTTACCTACGATCGAATAACCTTATTTGGGCCGCCAACTTAACATTTTTGGTTAAATTAATCAGATTATGTTTGGTTGGAGAATAGCCATGACCCCAAACATAGTCCAGTTAAGCCTGGTTTCCATATGGTCGTAACGGTCGTAAAGATTAAGTCACGATCTCTCTCATCAGCCGAAATACAACATTTTAGAACCGAAAATACAAGTGATTCTAACTAGAGAATACTCATGATTTATATGTGGTTTACACAGGGACGTGGCGAGCAATATTTGGTTTGATGTGAAATAAAAAAATGGGGTTTACACAGGGACGTACCGAGCAATATTTGGTTTGATGTGAACTAAAAAATACTTTTTCAGATCTTTTTCAACCTCAATATTCCTTCACGTTCCGCAATTCCAGCATTCCGGGCCCCTATCTGGGGAAGTTGGGCACCCTTTCTTGACTTTTCATTGGGGGTGTTACACCCCCCCCCTTCCAGTAGTTCCAGCCCTGGGTTTACAGGAATAACTGGCCGTTGAAAAATATCGCGACTCTATTTTTAAGACCATTACGACCATGCAGGCTTTAATTTAACCAGGAAAACTTCCTACATGCATGTATGGCCGGTTAAATTTACTAGATTATAGGGTAAAAAATCAGAAAAAGCTAAAATAGCCAGGAGTCAATTTAAGTTGTTATATTAGACGTTTTAACGTTTTTAGAGTGCAGGGAATTAATTACGCCTTAATTATCTGGGGTTGACTGGTACATTATTATTAGCCATTTTAACAGGGAAATTTCTATAACTGTTACAATAATTTCGTATCACATTTTTTCAAGTAGTGGTATAGCCTTCATTTCAAGTAGTGGTATAGCCTTCATTGCAGTTTTCTGTAACCGTCCGGCTACCTACACTGGCGCCAAGTCGTCAGCCGACAACCGTTCGAGCATTCATGTACTTGTAGTCGACGACTGGAAGACATTCACAAACAGAGGACACAGAATATTCATACGTGGAGTGTGAACGGAAATTCGAATAAAAATGATTTTGTACTTACACAAAATACAAGGTTGAATATGATCATAAGATAACGAAGACATTTATAAGCACTGGCCATCTTGGTTTCTGGAAAACAAAAATAAATATATTTTAATACTTTTACTACTCTTATTAGGCGATCTGTCGATGAGAACTGATCCAGCACGCTCGAAGAATAACAAAGGGACGGTGCAGAGTGGCGTTGTTTTCTCACCAGAATTTCAATTCTAATCTCTTAGCTTCTTATGACACGTTCGTATTGTTGTATGAACAAGTTTTTTAAAGTATTTACGTTATTTTAAAATTATTAAACCTGGTAGTACAGGCTGTATACAGCACTTGCATGAGGATTCGTGACAATCGAAACCATCAAAGAATAATATTTAATTTGTATGTTTACAGGCAGCCTAGGCAGAGTAAACAGAACAGTGCCTTCCACTTTCATACTTTATCGCGTGCATGTGGAATAAATTTTAAACTGTCACGTTCCAATAATATCAATGATGGGTTAACGCGGTTTTATGACAAAGCGGATATATCAACTATATAACTATGTTTTTGACGATTAAAACCGTCAAGGAATAATGTTTCATTATGTATGTATATAATATTTTTTATATATTGGAAACGCCTATAGCGCATAAAGTCATGTTTAATTTCGTCACGTATACGTGCATTCTATATACTCCAAATATAGGAAACGGAATGCTGCAGGACTTCCAATACCGCATCTCGCGTACACGTACAATACTGATTACTGGAATTAATTTTACTTTCCAAAAATTATACTGAGAAGGTGGAGTTCAAAGGACAGAGTAAATGGATTGTAGGATCGAACTCGCGGAATAAATTTCTTTCACTTTTCGATCTTATATTTAAATTGGTTTGCGAATTATACACTTTGGACAGTTTTTTTCCTAAAGAGGATGATGAGTCATCAGTTTGGTGCGGTATATATATGATCAAAAGTTTCCGTTACAAATCAATTCTGATCTATTATTGGAGATATCGCTGTTTTTGAAATAATAAATATATTAACTGTTTTAAAACTGAGATTTCTGTCCCAGCTTGTTGTCAACTCGCTACAAGGTTGTTGAACTCAACAGACTTGTTACAAGTTGTTCAAACAACTTATAGTCGTCCTGCAATTCAACACTTTCTCAACAAGTTGTGAGTGGCAACCTTGTAGCAACTTGAAAGCTTGTTACAACCCTGTTGCCACATCTTTTTGACACGTTGTGAGATTTTTACATGTGTCAGTGCCGAGTGAAAACCCAAGACTTTTGGAAGAGCGTTAACTGGTTCTTTTCGGCAACGAGAATCAAACGCACAATCTGAGAGACAAAGGTGAAAGGCCGACTTGCTTTCCTGATTACCGCGCTACCGAAGCCCCAATATATTCAACCAGAAAAGTAACTTAGCCCATCAAATTAAAGCATGTTGTGCCTTATTTAGCTTAGCAAGGTAACTATAGCTCACGAACCGAGTGGATTAATACCTTGAGTGATCTCGAGAGCATAAAGAACTGATGAACTTAGCCATCTTAGGTTATGATTTGAGTATTTGATACTGAAAAAAACTGTTATCGGTCCATTATAAGTAACATAATCTAGAAAAATGCCAGTCTGGTGAATCAGTCTGTATTTATTAGCGACAGTGTTAGTAAACAGAACCTGAAACTTGTGCATGCCTTATATACGATGTGGCTCATGAGCGGTTGATATATGCCCTGCGGAAATACACGTTGCCATTTATCAGTTCCCATGCACGTTCAATTTCTCTGCATGCATGCACAGATTCACGTTGTGCGTGTGAGATTAACGGACTCTTGCATACTTAGCATTCTTATCGACGACTATTGAAATTTAAAGTAATCACAGAATCTGATTTAGAAAACAATTTCTATTTTTGCGGCGAAAACCGGACCACATGATCATTACTGCCATAACTTTTGAGATGTGACTGCATGCATGTGATAGCCTAATTATATTTTAACAGTCAAGGGTAGTTTATTAATTCCAGTCCCTGAGCTTAATGATTTAGAAATAAGTATTTAATAAAAAGGGTTCTTTATTCTTAGTATTTCGACATTTCCTGGCAAACTATTTCCTACTTCTGAAAAGAAGTTTTAAGGATACAATATACAGCCTAGCAGTTTCACAATTACACAAGATTCATTTGACATCTCGCACAGGCGAACAGAAAATCAATTTGAAATTACTGGACTGTCAAAAAGAATAGTCTATAAGCTTGTAGGCCTATTCTTCTTCTATAGTTATCAATACTAAAATGAAAATCATGTTAGTAAAGCCAGTTCACACAGTGTCATGTGGTCATCATTAGAATAGTTAATTAATTAAGAATGAATAACCTATGACTATATATATATAATATATATATATATATATATATATATATATATATATATATATATATATATATATATATATATATATATATATATATATATATATATATATACAGATGCCCTAGACGGGAGGTGAAATCACTCCCAATGCCGTTCTATAGACACAACGTGAACTACTACGCAGTCACGTCCTCGACTATAGTCGTTCTGTTTGCTGAAGCTGCCTAAGTATGAAGTTTCTGTAACGGTGGCGTCATCGAAACAGTTGAACTTTAAAGTGTTTACAATTATATGCATAAAAATAAATTAAATTCAAAGAGATTTTTATTGCACACACGCAGGGCCCTTTATAAACATAAGCTGGTATAGCAAATCCCCCCTCAATCGTGCCCCCCGCCGCTTCAAGTAAACAATAATAAAATTAACAATTGACAACTGAAAAATTAAAATCGGTGTCCATGGAAATTGCTTCTGTTACAGAACCATCCGTATGGAGAGTGAGGAGAGAGTAGCTCACATGATTTCTTACACAGCCAAAGGGCGTCAGAACCCGTGTGGTAACTTCTCTGACACCTCTAGCTTGAGACTGAGGGAAATCAAAATCAAGTAAGCTTGTACCCTTTTGTTCTACACGAGATTTCGGTTGTCAATGAGCTCACCTTAGGACACCTACGATATCATTTGACAGTCGAGTCAACTATAAAAGTTGAATCGAGCGAGAATGGAACTCGGACCTTCGGTATACTAATTATAGGCTACTCCTGTGAGCTAAATTTTTAATCAAAACGACATCGAAAAGCCCAATGACACAGGTAGGATGGTTGTCGCTCAGTCCTTTAGTTGGGCCAACCCTCTTATAAGGGAAATTTGCAGTCCTACCAGACAAGATCTCACGGTTAGTCACTAGCGATATTTCCTCCTTATCTCGCCCGAAAACAACTTTAAATATTATATGGATTTCTTAACCAGCCAGTAGGACCAGTCTTCATACCATCAGGCCATTTATATAATCCAATCTTTGCACACGTTCTTTGCTGTGTTAGGCCATGGGTTGAAAGTCGGGGAAGAATATTTTTTCGAAAGAAGGGGGGCGCTTATACGAGAGGGCTTTGAATTCGGATTCAAAAACGAAAAAACGTGCCTCATGAAAAGAAAATATTTTGCGCACGAGCCCTGCGCAAAACGCTTAGTCCGAACCAGGCCGAAACGCAGTGAAGGACTTAAACGAGGACAGAAGGCAGACTATATAATTACTGCAGGCTACCTTGGCTCTTTAAATTATTGGCTCTGATAAGTGTATACCTTACACTGTCAGCTCACTTAAACAATCTAGGGCTTAAAATTTCTAGCGTACGCGTGTTTTCAATTTCTTAACGCCAACTCTAATAAAGATTGTGAGGTCATCTTTGGGATTCTTTTTTTTCCAATGTACTTCGAGCAAGAAAACGTCAAGTAAAACCCACATATATTTCGTAACATCGTACTACGAATCAGGGACAGAGTGAAAGAGAGCGTACTAAACAACGCGTTCTACATATTCATAATAATCTTAATATAGAGCTTACTGTGCTTACCTCAAATTAAGCCAACGATGATCTGATGGATGAATTCCGATTATTTTAATAGAATGTTGCGAACTAGTTCGTAGCGAGATTGCGTTCGCTTTGTTTTCCCACGAAATTGACAGAGCGCATAGAAAAGCCCAATATAGTTGATGTTACCCCCGTTTCCGTGTGCTAAATGCTGTTGCTACTTGATTAAACATGCCAAATATGTGGTTCTTACACTTATGTGAAGTGCTTCCTACGCCGGTATAAGTTAAAACCTAACGATTTCTTTTACTTTTCTTGCGAATTAAGGATAATTTCCTCTTAAACAAGGGAAACCGAAAGAAAACCATAATGGCAATAAAACAATATTGGTAGGAAAGCCTTGCTTGAAACGTAACGAATTCAATTCATATTCAATATTAAACGTGCTTTAAACATCCGTTTATGGCTTTTTAATTTCATGCACTGGAATACTGTAATACTGTATTAATAACTTTTTCAATGGCGTAACGCCTCTGAATGGAATCACTGGGAAATACGTTTGTCAACTAATTGGTCAGCTTAACTTATGCAAGCAGCGTCTTTGGCAACCTTTGTCACCCGACTTTACTTAAAATCTTATGTTATGTCATATGTACTATGTATGTGTTGAAGATTACTACAAACTGACACAAACATAGTTTTTAATCCTGTCCCCTAAGCCCCCTATCAATTTACGTTTTATCACAGAATCAGAGATAAAGAAAATAAAAAATTTTTAAGCTTTCAGAAAAGTCAGAAGCCAGTTATATGACGTCTGTTCAGTTTAAAATATCTGCCGAATAAGACCAAATTGCATGATGAACAAATTTGCAGTCATTGACATTGCCAATTGTCGTTGAACAGCAAAACTAAAATATCATAAGCTGATTGTATAGAAGAGTTATGATCTCTGAATAGAAATATATATGAAGTGCATAAGGTTTCACCAGTGAGCTCTATATATCTGGAGCAGGAACTTTATTCATTCAGTCTATGAGAAACGTGATGCCAAGATGGCAGAAATTGACGTCCAATAGCTACGAAGGTCGTAAACAGTTTTAATACCACTTTTCCCCAGCTAAATAATAATATTCTTTAAAACGTCAAAATACCAAATTTTGGCACACTCCTCGCCAGCTTCGTGTTAACCGCGCAGACAAAAACAATAGAAAGGGACTGGAACTGACGTTAATAGCTCATCAATTTTCGCCGCTTTTTAGACTCGAGTTCTCGCTCCAGATATATATGGAGCTCACTGGGTTTAATTACCGCCCGTATTCTAAAAGCTCACTCACACTCACATTCAATGAGTGGAGGTTCAATCTGAGCTTTTCTTGAGTGTCAATGTTATTTTTGAATAGCTGGAGGGTGAGTAGTCACATATTAAGGTACGACACTAACCCTTCAGCTATTCAAAAACAGCACTGACACTCGAGAGAAGCTCAGATTGAACCTCCACTCATTGAGTGTGAGTGAGCTTTTAGAATACGGGCGTACGTGTCGGAGTGCTATTTAATTCCATTTTGTCATCACTGAATGCATCATTGTAACGTAATATTTTTAAAGTGTGCCTAACCCCAAGTATGATTTTTGGTATGGGTAATACTTGGGTTATTCTAAGAAGAAATGTAATATATCTTTATAGTAAAAACCTCATCTTGGTCAACTTTTTCACTGTCAAAGTTTCCGGATATGATGTCATTAGGTGAATTTTTGGTACAAAAAACAAAGGAAAACTAATTTGCAAAATTTTCACCTAATGACATCATACCCGCAAACTTTGACAGTGAAAAAGTTGATCAAGATAAGATTTTTTATTATAAAGATATATTACATTTCTTCTTCGAATGACCCAAATATTACACATACAAAAAATCATATTTAGGGTTAGTCGCACTTTAATGAAATTCAATCAATACAAGACGGAAATTGTGCACGTCTATTATTCACGTACACGTACGGTTTATTCACGTATGTTTACAAATTTTGGATAGAAAACAAAATATCAATTCAGATGTTTCAACTTTAAAATGGTTCTGAACTCGTATTGAATCTCGAGGAAATCATTCTTTATATAAATATTCATTATAAACTTCAATTATAAATTACTGCAGTCTTTAATGGCTTCCGAAGTGATAATGGCGGCTCCACCACCAGGGGACGTTGCAAACAAACTATGATTAATCACTGCCAGTTTGGCTGGATCTTTACTGTAATATTCAAACTGTACTTTATGTAAGAAATCATGAAGTAGACTACTTGGTACCATGGAAACGGTACAACCACCCCAGCCTGCTCCGGTAAGGCGAGAACCAAGAGCTCCAGCAGATCTAGAAATAGTTTGAAAGGCATGAATAATTAATGAGTTTAAAAATCAACCAGAATCTGAAAACTAGTTGATACACGTCGCAAGCTTGAAGCTCGCTACGTTTGCTTGCATCTAATTTAAACAAACTGTCGAGCGTTGTGATTGAATGAAAGTACTTGCAGCGAGGTTGTTTTTACGATGAATTGAAAAGAGGCTTAACATGTTACGCAGGAAATTATCGCCCAAAAATCGAAACGAATGACGTGACCTTCACTCGGTCGACAGACATTATGACGTCATTATAAAATGTGTATCGGTATCGCCGGGGTAGATTGTTGCATAAATAATCGGAAATCGAAATTCATATCTACTGATTCAGAAAATATTTCACTATTTAAAATGTATAGAGAGTCACCTTAACAACGACACGCTATACAGCCTATACTACAATGACAATTCCTATACAACCAAAGAACAGAAACATACCTCCCACATGTAGGAAGAGTTCATGCCATGGATATTATTAAAATCAATTTTTTCTCCAGTGTAGGGCCCAAAACGTGTGTTTTCTTTTACTTTGTCCTTCGTAAACACTCCTTTTCCCGCGCAAGGAATTGGAGAGCGTTTTACACACAAAATAACGTTTTGAAAAATCTATGATATGGATCAAAACAAGACTAGAAACACGAGTTTGATATTTCGATTTTATTTTAAAATCATCATCAGACTAACTGGTTACTTCAAATAATTGATAATAATAAACTGGTTCTGATTTTGATAATAATAAACAGCGAGTTACGAATCAAATATAAGACGTGATTTGCTACTTTCGTTCACGAAAATATATCGAATCCTTCAAATTTATACACTATTATTATTTACACGTTCTGACTACATTCTTTGAATTTTTTTTGGTCTTGCGCAAAGGTTTTGTGCCTGTATAATGGTTTGATGAGGTAATATTGGGTATGTTTACCGTCTACATTTTCAAGCGCTGGAGACGACTGTTGGCAATATCCCCCGAGCCACCCCTGGCGAGGGTACTAATTCCATACGGGAATTTACACCCAGCTATATGCGATAACATAGATAAGTGCATAGCCTGTGTAGATGCGCTA